>JANFCV010000395.1:0-160317 GCA_024500475.1 Phthorimaea operculella | reverse complement strand
CAAACCTGTGTATGGGTCCCACTCCTGCTGGTAGGGGAGGTCTGCCCATAAAGGCCATGGCTGGAGTTCTATAGTACCCCGACGGCAAACGTCCGTACCGAGTTGCGCCTGTAGCCGCGGGTACTCAGGCATAGGCGAGGCATGCGTGGGTCTTGAGACCCAACCAGGTGGCTCAAGCCCGCAGAATACTGCATGTACCCTGGTGGCTGCCTAGTGCTCCCTGACACCCGCCCGTTGAATCCCGTACCTGGGATGGTGTCATTGCCCACGTTCCTGTGCCGCTCTTCCCCAATCCGGCACCTGCTGCCGTGGTGGCGATTGTCCCCGTCCTTGGGTAAGTGGGCTCCGTCTCTGTTGACGTCCCCACTGCTGTCCTGTGACCGATGCGGTGGGCTCCTCCTTGGAGGGTGGGAGGTGCTCCCTCCCTTGGTGGGCAGGCTCCTTCGCTGATCCGATCCAGCGCTGCCCCCGGCGCCTCCGGAGCGATTCATGCAGAGCAGCGGATGGTGTGCACCTGGCAGTACCTGCAGTTGGTGCTTGAAGGGCACTCCTCGCACCTGATGCGGCCCAGGCACCGAAAACACAACGCCTCTGCTGTACCACACCCCGTCTCCTCTGAACCCGCTGCGCAGCAAACTCTGACACGCTGCCACCCCGTGGCCTGTCTCCTGCAGAGCACCCTGATTCCAATGCGGTGTTGTACCGCCTGGGTTGCCCTGTTGCCTCCTCGCGCGGTGCACCGGCCGTTCCGGGTGGCGAGGGCAGAGGTCTCTGCGAGGGGCTTCACCAGCCTGGACGTCCACTCGCCTGCTTTCGGCCTCGAGGAACGACTTCAGATCCTCGTAGGTCGGGAGGTGGTCCGAGGACTTGCCCCCATGTAGCTGCTCGAATCGAGCGACCATTTCGCTCGGCAGGCGGCGAAAGCTGTGTGGACCAAGATATAACCGTAGCCCGCCACTGGCAAACCCTGTCGCTCTAGTGCGCTGACCGCGACACTACGACTGGGTGGAAGATTTTCTCGCGGAGTCCGTACCTCGCGTTATGGTTGTATTGACAGCCACTGGTCTAACAGCCTGTCTACAATCAGGCGCTTGTCTCGATACCGGTCGGTAAGGATCTTCCACGCCACCTCATAATTATATCGAGACAGCCAAATGCGTCCTTCGCATGAGGCTCTCCATGTAACCTGGACATCAGCTGAGCCATCTTGTACGCCGGCGTTATGTCCGTCCGTGTGTGGACCACACTGCGCTGTACGGAGTCCTCAAACGCCGGCCAGTCGGCGTAATCGCCTGCAAAGACTGGAACCGTAACAGGCGGAAGAGGCACCTGTAATCCTTGTCCCACTTTACCACGGAATGGCTTTTCCTTTCCGTCACGTCGCCTAGATATGTCCGCAGCTGCCTGCGCAATGTCCTGTGCCAGCTCAAGCACTGGCTTACATCGACATCAACCAGCTCCTTATCTTCAGGGTTGGAGCTTCCTCAGAGCATGAGGCACTCTGTGAGTGTTCCGACACAACCCGAACCCGTTCATCTGTCTGTAGTGCACTTTTCAATAGCGAGTCCTCCCGGTCATCGCGTCCTATCATTGACTCTGTGGTAGTAATCCATCTTAATTCTGTATTTATAGCAGCCTTATACCTGGCGATCGAGGGCCATGGTACCAACACCACTCGACTAATAAAAACGAAAAACCAATAAACAAATACCACAAAATAAATGTTAGTTGACTGGCCTAGACCTTACCGATAAAGTACCGTTCACTAGGCAAACAATACAGTCACAAAAAAACCGAAACAATATTTTCCAAAATTAATAAAATATGTGGGTAATATAAAAACACGCTTAATACTAAATTACGGCTAACTATGTTGCAATAAAGCAACCGCTCTGCTACCAAAAATGTTTGATTCGAAGCTGATCTTAGCGCAGTGGAAGCAAATTAAAGTTATCTTAAAATCTAAAACTAAATGGTCGATCAGCCTGGAACAACATTTGACTACGATTCGTAGTGCTCTTTACTATAGCTAAATAAAATAAATTTAATGAGAGAATTTTGTTCCGGAAAGTTTCCGGCCGAGAAATTCTTGTTTCCAAAATCTACTTAAACAGGGCCCAGCAACGAATTGCTTACCGTGCGAACCATGACGCCTTTTCTTTTTGAGTTTAAGTATGACAGGAATCAGGTATTCAGGATATTTTAGGAGCGCAGGAATAGGGAATAACCTAAACTAACAGCGCTTGAAAATCCTCTCGTTATAGAACTCCTTTCCTCAAATTTGCACTATAGTTCACAGTTCGACATCACATAATGTTTTTAACACAAAATAACTAAGATTTCTCTCCGAATGAGAAATCGGCCCCGTTGGCCTCAATCACTTATAATTAAAATACGTAGCTATCGGCAGCCACGACGCGAGCCAACGAAAAGTGAGGTTATATTTGCCGGCGGTCGCGCTCTCAATCAAAGCGCCGGAACCAAAATCACTTGGTTCACTTCCCCACCGAACAGGAAAACCGAGAAAACCGAAAGCACTAAATTACACCATTTATAATTAAAATACGTAGCTATCGGCAGCCACGATGCGGGCGACGGCAGAGGACGTGACAATGACAGAGCAGTGTTGCCAGCACCGCGCGCCCATTTTATACGAAAACTAAACAGCTATTCTAGAAGCAAAAACCCCCACAAATGTTTCTGAGCTTAAGTCCTTTTTAGGGCTTGTAAATTATTACAGAAGTTTCGTGCGGAATGCGTCATCAATACTGAATCCGCTTCATGAACTTTTGCAAAAAAATAAACCTTGGGTATGGGAGCGGATACATGAAGAAGCAGTAAATAAAATTAAGAATGAATTGTCGTCTGAAAGAAATTTAGCACATTTCAATTTTCACGCTCAATTAATTCTTACGGTGGACGCATCGCCCAGGGGCTTAGGGGCGGTTTTATCCCAAATAGAAGGGGGTATAGAAAGACCAGTGTCGTATGCTTCACGATCTTTATTACCGGCAGAGAAACGTTACAGCCAAATTCAAAAAGAGGCGACGGCCATTATATTTGGGGTCCGTAAATTCCACCAATATTTATATGGCCGCGCAGTTCCATTTATTTTACGAACCGACCACAAGCCACTTTTGACAATTTTTAATCCAGACAAGGGAGTACCGGAAATATCGGCAAATAGACTACAGCGTTACGCGATATTTCTAATGGCTTATAACTATAAAATCGAGTATGTAAGTAGCGCGCGAAACTCAGCTGATTTTTTAAGTAGGTCAACAGATGACTCCTTAGAACCGGTTACCGACGTGTGCCCTAGCGAAGAGTCTGTTTATGTAAACTTCGTTTGTGAGGGTGAGCGGTTCTTATCAATGAATGAGATTAGCCAAGCTACACGTTCCGATGTAACATTACAGCGTGTAATAGATTATGTTTTAGAAGGATGGCCCAGTAAAGTGCTGGATACGACAATTAAACCTTATTTTGATTGTCGGTATGATTTGGCTGTGGAGAAAGAAATTCTTTTGCGGGGACATAAATTAGTGATCCCACAAGATTGTAGGAAGCGAGTATTGCAGGAATTACATGTAGGTCATATCGGTATCAATAAAATGAAATCTGAAGGTCGTGATAGGTTCTGGTGGCCACAAATATCGTCAGATATCGATCGTTTCGTGGCGTCCTGCAGCGTGTGCGCAGCGCTGCGCCCCGCCCCCGCTCGCGCTCCGCTGACTCCATGGCCCTACCCACCTCGCAGCTGGTACAGGGTACATTTGGACCTACTTGGTCCTATCAATAACAAGACGTATCTAGTCATCGTAGATGCATATTCCAAGTGGGTGGAGTGTTTCGATGTATCCAACGGGTATAGTTCCAGGGTCATAATAGAAAAAATATGTGAAGTAATGTCGCGCTTCGGTACGTTTCACACAATTTGCTCGGATAATGGGACAAATTTTGTTTCAGTGGAATTCGAAGAGTTTTGTGCTATTAACGGAATAAAACATGTAACATCTCCAACTTATAATCCGGCAAGTAACGGCCAAGCCGAGAGTTACGTGAAAATTGTCAAGCGAGCAATTAAATCAATCTTATTGTCAGGAACTAAAATGAAGGATCTAAACTTAAAACTGCAAGAGTTTTTATTCCGTTATAGGAATTCTAAGCATTCCACTACAGGCAGATCACCTTCAGAGATTTTATTTGGGCATAATTTAAGAAGTAGATTCGATTTATTAGAGCCGGATGAAACTCCATTATCTGACCCTGCACTGGATAGGGATGTCAAACAAAAGCAGTTTTTACAGTGTAAACAATATCACGGCAATCGATCAGTGACTTTTACGGTAGATGAACTTGTTCTTGTGCAAATATTCCAAAATCAAAAAACGCAATGGGTTAAAGGACGAATTACCAAAAAACTGGGTTCGGCGGTGTACTTGGTGCGCATTTTGGATCGGAGTAGAACAGTGAAGAAACACGCTAATCAGATACTGAAATATAGGGGAGAGGAAGATAATCAAGACTGTAGTCCAGAGCAGCCCATACAATCCATTGATCCGATAGAGGAGCCAACAGAACTACCTCCTTTGGTTATAGAACTTCATGCAGAAGCAGTTTGCGACAACGACGCTTCTCATTCATCTGATCCTGTTGCCAACGACACAACTGCTATTGCAGTTCCCCAGCATGCCGATACAGAGAGTAACTTAGCGCAACGAGGAAATAGCTCTGATGCAGTTACTCCGCGTGAGGAGAGTGGCGATGGCTCTGGAGACGAGTCTGATCAATGGGCTGAAGGAGTTTCCAGTCCGAGTCAGATGCCCCAAGATGTTCGTGATGAGGATTCCGAGCAAGTTTCCCCTGAACAAGTAGAGACAGCCAAGCGAACCAGGAAAATCGTGGATTATAGGAAGTTCTTTTAGTTTAAGAATAGTGGTGGAGGGATGTTGGTATACTGAAGGTACCTAGATATTAAGTTTGCGGGTGGCTGCGCCCATCCGCCATTTTGAGTCGAATATAAGCTATTCTAGAGAACGGTTGTTTCCTTGTCTGTCATCGGCTCCCTCCTCAATTAGCGAATTAACACATAACAACGAGTTGAGCTCCACTCCGCCACATTTGAGTATATCGCCTGATGTAAGGTCAATGCGAATGTCTGATGGCAGTAACAATCTCATCACACGACAGGGGCTCGTGCATTTGGTGGTTAAGGTGAGTTGAGGTAACAATTGTTGTGGTGCCGATTAGCTGTTCGTCTACGTTAAGCAGATCGTTAAAATATGACTAAGAAACAAGAGTATAAACAACCCCAAAAGTTCGAGTTTTAGTGTTTATATATAGGAAAACCTGCTAATAAAAAAAAATGAATTTAGAGCAAACTATAGCAAAGACCCGGCAACACTGTAAATTAGTGACATTCAGATATTCTCTTGTCTTCACCGTTGGTCGCAAGTTGGTCGTATCACGAAGTGATGTAACCAAAAAATAACTATTTTTAGTTTGATACACAATGACCATAGAATTCTAAAATTATATTTTTTTAGCTTAATCCACAACACGCTTTGTCTGAACTTTTGTCCCAGGAGACGGTAGGTTTTTTTTTTATCACGAATAGTCTTAATCGTCATTTAAATAATGACTTAAGAAGAGCTAAGTTTATTTTATTTTATAATTTCTGTTATTGTTTCGTTAATATTTGTTTAGATAATCTTCAATACTACAAGCTGTAGTGCTGATTGTATTCGAATCTTCGAATCTCTTTTGTTAGAAATGGTTTGTGAACGAATGGAGTCGTATTGATGACACTATTGGCACTGACATGCCTGACTTGGATTTTGATATGTGTCACGGTGGGCTATCTACCAACTCATTATTCTAATCGAATAAAATCTAATAATACGACTTCATAGCTCGACCTATTATGGGGGTATGGTCCCATCCGGCAGAAAGCATGAAACTTGGCATGTGTGTAGCTTATATGATATGTAAGCTTCAGGAAAAGAAGGGAAGCAAGTTGGACCCCCATGCTTTCCCCCTTTGCCCCATTTATATGTCCCAAATTTCAGTTATCTTTATTTTTCTCGGAAACTATTAAAGATGGTGTAATTACAGTGACTATTAAAGATAGGGGTGTAAGGCCTTACCAACACCTTCGGGGCCAAACCAACCTTACCTGCCTCTGGTGCGCCCTGCTGGTCAACGGACCAGGCAATGGCGACCCGTCAACCCGCACTGGATCAGCGTGGCGGGTGACCATCCAACCCCCCTAAATAAACATGGCAGTACAAGTCAAACTATGTTCCTGGCGGCTCCAGTTGCAGAACTGGCGTTGAACGGGCACCGGCCAAGCACTGAAACCAGGGGTGCTAAGATTCCTCGGGCGGCGCTTCTCCATCGAACGGCCAAAGCAAACGCACCCACGGACAACCGACGTAAATTACCACTGATGACATACAACACACGCTCTTAATGGACCGACAAAAAGCTCGCCGAGCTAGAAGTAGAGATAGGCAGGCTGAACTGGGATATTATAGCTACAGTGTTGTGATGGGGGACTTAAACGCAAAGTTAGGTGAAAGAAGCGGTGATGAGTTGGGGGTGGAGCCATTTGAATTTGGAGATCGGAATCCGAGTGGCCAGAGGCTGGCCGAGTTCCTGGAGAAGGAGAAACTCTACATGATGAACTCGTTCTTCAGAAGGCCGCCTCATAAAGAGTTAGAGCTGGATGAGCCCCGACGGTTCTACCAGAAATGAGATAGACTTCATTATGGCCAGGTATGTCAGTGAATGGTAAAACTGCCGATTTTTGATCGTCAATATTTTCATAACCGTTAAACTTGTGGTTATGACATTTGGTATATACTAGGTCATTTAGGAGGTCTGCACACGTTTACTAAATTTGGTGTGCCTATCTTAAATAGATTTAAATTTATGAGGGGGTAAAAAGTGTCTCTAAATGGTTCGTGTAAATATACACACGGCCCGGTCCGCCAGTTCTTTGCTTGAACTTAGCTGGACATGCTGGCGCAAATCTTGATCTCCGAAACTCTTTACCAATGCGATGGAAGATGCCTTCAAGCTCCTGGAATGGGAAGAACTTGGCATCAATATCAATGGCGAACACATCACTCACCTTCGTTTTGCTGACGATATCGTGGTCATGGCAGAGTCATTCGAATACCTCAGCAAAATGATACATGACCTTAATCGGGTTTCCCAACAAGTGGGCCTCAAGATGAATATGGACAAGCAAGACGAAAGTCATGGGCAACTCTCATTTAGCGCCCACCTAAATTCAACTCGATACTCGAAGTGGTGGACAAATACGTCTATCTAGGTCAAACAGTCCAACTAGGAAGATCTAACTTTGTGAAAGAGGTCACTTGGCGAATCCACTTTGGCTGGGCAGCATTCGGGAAGTTTAGCAGCATCTTCACATCCAAAATTATTCCTCAGTGTCTCAAGTCAAAAGTGTTTGAACAGTGTGTCATGCCAGTGATGACCTACGCCGCCGAGACGTGGTCTCTAACTGTCGGCCTCCTAAATATACTAGGAGTCACTCAGCGAGCTATGGAGAGAGCTATGCTCGGTGTTTCCTTACGTGATCGAATCAGAAACGAGGAGATCCGTAGACGAACCAAGGTAACCGACAAAGCTAAGAGAGTCAGTAAGCTGAAGTGGCAATGGGCAGGCCACATTGCTCGAAGGACTGATAAGCGGTGGAGCAGGAGGATTCTCGAGTGCAGACTATGTTCCGGCAGGTGCAACGTAGGATGGCCACCCGCGAGATGAACAGACGATCTGGTCAAGTCCGCGGGGAAATGCTGGATGCAGGCCGCTTCTAATCGGACAAGGTGGAAATATTTAGGGGAGCCCTATGTTCAGCAGTGGACGTCCTATGGCTGATATGATGATGATAATTAAAGATAGAATAAATGTGTCAAGGTAAGAAATATTCCTTATAAAATTGTCTTTAAGTGTGTGTTGATAGGACTTATACTTTTCAAAATATGCTTTTCGGAAACCCTATTTCTTTTTTAAGGTGACTTCCAGCTCTGAGTTAGCCACAAGTACCATGCGATGGATTACTCTTTTAAACTTGGTATTGGCATTTTTAAGTTAGGTAGTCTTCAAAGAAAATCTTTTATGGCATTCTTTTTTGGCACATTTCAATGACGGGAAATTTAAATAGCCTGTGAACGGAGAAACAGATTTTTGTGATCTATGTACATATCTCCTTATAATTTGTTAGTAATATGCAGGTCGCTCTGCTGTAAAGTTTTAAGAAACTAGTTACGCCGTTTTTTGGTGCGACCAGTGGTATGCGGGTATGGATTGCAAAAAAACTGGAAGATCCAAGAATGGAACCATAAAATAAGTAGATACCTATACCTGGATAAATTTTGCTATGGCCTTTCAATTCTGGTTACTGTCGCAAAATTATTCTTTGCTTCCAATGTAAAACGCTCCATCCGCATTAGAGTGGTAGGTAAATGAATGAATGGTTATAGTTGGAAAATCCTGAACTACAAAATTAACGACGGAACTTTGTACGGGCTATGAAAGAGACAAAAATACTAAAATATCTCACGGAAGCGCATAGAAGGTCAGAATTTTGGTTCATCATCATCATCCTCAGCCATCCACCCACAGTGGGGTACAGGCTTCCTCTCTACTAATCCAACCCTCATGGTCCCGTGCCAGCCTGTGCCAGTGATGTCATATAAGCTTGATGATATCGTCGGACCATCGAGCAGGTGGTCTGCCTACTGACCTTTTCACTAATCTTGGCCACCACTTCGTGGCTGCTTTTTTCCACCGATCGTCACTTTGTCTTACAAGTAGGGAATGCAATCTCGATCTCGCGAGATCTCGAAAAAGGAAATCTCGTTTCAGAAAAGTCCTTCGAGATCTCGACAGTATCCGTCGAGATTTTGAACGAGATTTCGAGATTGAGTTTGAAGGCATTGACGTGTTTAATGATGCGCGTAGCATAGCTTCCGGTGTCTGCTGATCTACCCCGAGCGCATTATTTATTCAGCAGGAAAAGACATGTATAAGAAAAACGTATGGAATGGACAGAATATAACAGGGCCTCAAATCTGTTTTTTTTTTGCCATTGCAAGCGACACTAAACTCTCGTTCTATTGCCAATGTGATTTTCCATACTAAAACTGTTAGCAAAATTCAACTGTCATGCCTTCGACATCCAACTGAAACGATTTTTATTTAGCAGAATTGGGGCCCAGATAAAAAGTAGGTATAAAAGATGGGATATACTACTGACTAGGGTAGTGAGGCAGTCAATCGAAACTCAAGGAACCGGAATCGCGTACCCGGGTTATCGGGCCGGTTAACACACCCCAACTTTGGGCCTAGAAGCTGAGATGGATCCCCGAGATGATTAAGATTACAACAGTTCCAAAGGTATGGAAAGAAAGTTTAATTTTGATGACTTTTTATATGAGATAAACAAAATCTCGATCTCGATCTTGAAATTCCGAGATCTCGACCAATAAATCAACGAGATCTCGAGTTGGTCAATCTCGAACCCTAAGATCTCGACCGAGATCTCGAATCGTCAATCTCGGCTCGAGATTGCATTCCCTACTTACAAAGTGTCCTGCCCATCTCCACCTTAACCTCGTCACTCGCTTACCTATGCTTATTATGACTATGTAGCTTATGCTACAACGGTTATGAGTATTGATGTTATGACTTGAATGCATTATGACTCATATGCTTAGTGAAAATATGACCTTAAATTGTATGCAACCCGACCCCAATCCACCTAGCATTGAACGCTCCACATAGCCCTTTGTGCGACTTTGGTCTTGCGCATGTTTTACTTAGTTAGCGTCCATGTTTCGACACCGTAAGTCAGAATAGGCAGAACACATTGGTTATAGACCTTGGCATTTAGGCATTGTATAAGTTTTCATTTGAAGACGTCGTCTAGTTTTCCAGAAGAAGCCCAACCTAGTCCGATACTTCTTTCGATCTCCTTTACCTGTGCTTCTGAGTCAAAGGATAATCGATACCCAAGATAGACGTAATAGCTGACTACCTCTACAGTATCATTCATTACCTACACAGATGTTAGGTATACGTGTGGTGCGATTCGTCATCATCTTGGTTTTGGACATGGTCATCCTGAGACCGACCTTCAGGGAGGCATCATGCAGATGTGATATTTTGCTGGAGACCCAGAAAACGTTCAGCAATAAGGATGAGATCATCTGCAAATCTCAGATGCGACATGCGTATTCCGTTGAAATTGTCTCCTTTCTCGCTCCAATCTAAAGTCTTCATGATATCTTCTAGTACGTTGGTCAAAAGTTTAGGCATTGTCGCAGACCCGTTTGACTCCCGGAGGACATCCACACATCACCTGTCAATACCGCAGCGATGCAGAGAGTGACTGACAATACATTTTGATTGTTTGCCAGATGACGAACTGTCGAATGCCTTTTCATTATAAGCTTTTCATAGTCAACGAAGGTGAAACACAAGGGCCGGTTGTACACTTTGCACTTCTCGGTTAGCTGCTTGACGGCGTGAATGTGATCCATGGTTGAGTATCCACTCCTGAAGCTAGCTTCCGGGTTAGTGCTCATCCAGGTTGGCAGTAACTTGGTGACACAGGACAGGACAAGAGAATTTTGATTATCGGCTTTTTACTCGAAAACATCGTACAGTGTTGTTATACTAAAAAATTAAATCTAATAAAATTCTTTACATTGAGTCTTGATAGTTTATACTAAATCTATATTATATGGGTTGGAATTTCCAAAATTGTTCAGAGCTCATACCTGGAAAACGATTGGGAATAAGTAAAAACCGTCAAACTAAATATTTATAACATTTCTTAAGCTTTCATCCTACTAATATTATAAAGGCGGATGTTTGTGTGTGTGTTTGTTACGACATCACGCAAAAACGGCTGATTAGATTGAAATGAAACTTTGCAGAAATATAAAAGGGCATCTGGAATAACACATAGGATACTTTTTACCACGAAAAAATGTCTCATTCCCACGGGATCACGCATTTTCCAATATTTTTGAAATAGGTGGCGTGACTGAGCCGATTCGCGTTTTCGCCGAAAACTAACAGCGACATCTCTTGGCGAATAATGCTTTCTTTCCGCGGAATAATAGGTTGCAGCGGGTGAAACCGCTGACGGGCAGCTAGTAAACTAATACAACAGTATTGCATACGATGCAATATTATATCGCATGCAGTATTGTTGCATTAGTTATACAGATCAAAAATTAGGGCTTTCTATGTAATTTCTCCAAGGCGCCCAGCCTCTGAGAGGTGACGTGTTTTAATATGTTTGTCTACCTGATAGCCCAAACAAAGTTCCATCGGAAAATTTGTAATTCAGGATTTTCCAACTAGAAACCCTTATCAGCATTCGTATACCACTTTTTTGTCATCAGTACCTTTCCGTGCGAATGACGTAATTTTTGACAGGGTTTTAGAAGCCGAGTTACATCCTAAACGACGTATCTGACATCAACAATTCATAGTAAATTGAGATGAATGTCAAATATGTTAAGAGTGAATTTGGCTTGAGTGAGATCCATGTCCCAAATAGCAAACAGTTGCCTTTTAAAAATTTCCCGGACAGAACCCTCTGGTTTCTAGTAATTCCGTGTAGGTAATATACAATGATATTGCAAATACGGTATTGTAAGTAACTAGAATGCATTTCAGATTTTTCAGATGACAGTTGTCAAGAATAAGATTCGTTTATGTCGGAAACTATCTTAGACTACCAATTTCTTAGAAAAATTGGTAAGCCTTGGCGAGATCTATCAAACGACAGCTGTCAAACTATAAACACGTTTATCAACACTCGTTTAGTAATGTTGGTTTTATATAATCGAATGCAGTTTCGTTATGAACTCCTTTATAAAAATGCAACCTTAAAAGCAACTTATCACCACCAGCTACATAAATTAACTCAATTCCAAGTGTGCTTCAAAAAAATTAAATGATTATGCAACTTTTTTATTTCCAGTGCCAAAAGTAACCCAATAAAAAAAATACAAATGTCACCCGGGCGGGATGAGCCTTGAAATAATGAGGACATATTTATTATTAAATCTTCATTTCAATTAATAATTTTTCGAATAAAAATTTTCCTAAAAATACCTTTTGTTTTAAAAAGTTGTTTCGATTTCTGAACCTCCATTTGAATATTTAGTCGTTTAGTTAGTGGTTCCGTTGATAGGCTTGCAATCGCCATAGTGCAGTGCGGAGAGCTTAGAATTATTTCTTATAGTTTTTTTTTTGTAGAGTGTAGTTAAAATAGTGTATGCAACTGCATATAATTAGGCTTTTGTATGCTCGTGTCAAACTATTATCACAATCGGCTGCGCCTAGTGTGATAAACAGACACTCGCGTTCTAAAGCCTTCCGTTATAAGACAGTTGCATAAACTATTATTATCTCGGCAATTATGCATGCTCGAAAATAAGTTTGTTTTGGAAATTTGTAGGCCTTGTTTTGAGGCCTTTATTTTATGTGGTAACTGTCAAACTAAAAACTCGTTTATCCCGCCAATCATTCAAGCTAGACTACCGGTTTGTTTGGGAAAGTTGTAGGTCTTGGTGAGACCTTAATTTTATGTGACATCAGCCAATCTTAAAACTCGTTTATATCGGCAAATTTTCATACTAGACAATAAGTTTGCTTGAGAAAGTTGTAGGCTTTGATGAGATCTTCATTTTATGTGACAATTTCAAACTGAAAACTCGTTTATCTCGGCAATAATTCAAGCTAGATTACCAGATTGTTTGGGAAAGTTGTAGGTCTTGATGAGACCTTCATTTAATGTGACAGCTGTCAAACTTAAAACTCATTTATCTCGGCAAATTTTCATGCTAGACAATATTATGTTTGTTTGGGAAAGTTGTAGGCCTTCATGAGACCTTCATTTTATGTGACAGCTGTCAAACTAAATACTCGTTTATAGCGTCATTCGTGCAATACTATCAATTTGTTTGTTATTACCTTTTTCAATTGACAGTCTAGCATAAGTAATTGCCGAAATAAACGAGTTTTTGTTGACAGCTGTCACATAAAATAAAGGTCTCATCATGTGACTCTACCAAAGAAACTAAGTCTAGCGTGATGCCGAGATAAATGAGTTTTTAGTTTGAGCTGTCACATAAAATCATCAAGGCCTACATCTTTCCCAAAACGATATTCTAGCATGCATAATTACCTAGATAAACGAGTTTTTCGTTGACACCTGTCACCTCAAATATAGGTATTATCAAGGTCTACTTTTTACAAACAAACTGATAGTCTAGCATGCGTAACTTCCAAAATAAACAAGTTTTTTGTTTGACAGCCGTCTTTAGAAATGCTCATCTTATCAAGGCCTTCACTTTTTACAGATAAATTGATAGTCTTGCATGCATAACTATATAGATAAACGAGTTTTTAGTTTGTCAGCTGTCATTTCAAATGAAGGTCAATCAAGGTCTACATTTTACCCAATGAAACTGATAGCCTAGCATGCATAGTTACCAAGATATAGTTTTTAGTTTTACAGCTGTTATCTCTAATGTAAGAAAGAAAGAAATTAAATTTATTTCGGCCACAGCATAACAGAAATCTAAGATTTAACAATCAACAAATTACATTTGTATATTAGATCTTGTATAGCTGACAACTTCCATAAGAAAACTGATACGCATAGCCTGTATGACCGGGGTCGAGGAGTGTAACAGACGCATGCCATGCGGGCATTTATCCACTAGAGAACACTGAAATGGATGACTACAGAACTCTGGAATGGACGAGTCTGACAAGCCCTTGGTCTTTTTTAAGTACAATAACAACCACCTACCCTGCATAGTAGGTACCAGGTAGAACCAAGTTACTTTCCTAATCTATTTCCTATCGTGCTTCAAGTAGTAAGTTCTTTTTATCACCACAACACTGAGCGTGGAAATCAAACTGACAGGCAGCCGAAGGTGACGTCGCCAGAACAGACATTGCAGCGTCGCGTCTCTTCTCGTCTCGGTTTCGTGCGGCTTCAAGATGCATCGAGCGGCATCGCGCGTTGCATCTTGATGTCGCTGAACTGACATTGCAGCGTCGCGTATCGTCTCACCTCGTCGCTTTCAGTAGAAACTGACTCTTAGGGCGCAAAAAGATGGTCTCAGTGAGCAGGGTTCGAAAATATACGATATTTATCAAACAGTAGAGCGAAAAGATAAATCGAGCGGATGTATTTATCTCTTATGAGTCAATCATCCTTTACATTTATGTCCATATTATGCAGTATATTATGCTCTACCAAATTAATCATATGCGACGCAAAACCAAAAACGAAATTAATTTGTACAAAAGAACAAATGTAACAAAAAATTATGAGTTTATATTTATAGAATGTAGGTATCATAAGCAGGAAAAAAAGCAGCTGAAGAAATACGTTAATTTGTCGTGCACAAGGACAGAGGGTTCTACCATACAACTTACTAGAAGCATGTTTTAAAAGAGTTGTTTTAGTCAACTTTATCGTAATAATGTATTATTTTCAACGAGCGAAAATACATATCCAAAAATAAATATCATAATATCAGGAGATAAATTAATAACACAAGCTATAGGGTGCGCCTTACTGGGTATGAACGGTTGGCACTGGTACGAAAACAACCTTTGTTCATCAGTAGTAAAACGCCAGTGGCAACACTATTATGCATCTATATTTATCCTAAACTTAATGCAGGTATCAACAAAGACGTTCGCAAAAATTGCTAAAAGTCGATTTGGGATTCGTCTATCAAATGCTTAAATTTTGTGCCGTTTTATAAATAAAATTATAAAAGAAAACTTTTTGTTTTAGCTAAATCAACTTTTACTCTTATAAAAGACTAGTAACAATTTACTAACATTCGTAATGCTACTTGGGATCTGCTGCGTGGCGCTGTCAGTTGATGCGGTCGGGTTTTTCTACAAGACCGCAGCGACAACGACGCCGTCAAAATTTGACGGCGACCACCCACGCGTGTCGTTGTCGCGTCGCTTGGTTTTTAAGCCCACCTTAACTTGCCATCATAATTGCGGAAGAAGCTATACCGCTACATTACCTATAGTACTTATATATCCATCACTTTCATCAAGATAGACTTCCAGAAAGTAACGCCTGATACTATTAGTTACGGCCTCAAACTAAACATGTCAACGGTACGTTTTACAAAATTATACCTTCGCATGAAGAAACAAAATGGCGGCAGTTTCTTCTTGTAGTGGCAGCAAAACTGATTTTCTACGGAGATTTACCCCGCTTACGAGTCCATAATTTCTTTCAGTTTTTAATATCCAACAACAGTTTTCTTCATTAAACCACATAAACACTAGGTTTTAAACAAATACACGTCAACCACAACCAACCGTTTTTTTTGCTTGCGTTACCGCAGTAGTTTCATGACATCCAACCGCCATTTACCTACATTTTGGTTCTTCATTTAATCGGTATAATTAATTGATGAAATACACTTCATTATTCTCGTGATATTTAGAATGTGTAGGTACCTAATCAAAATCAAGAGGTTTACGAAACTGCCTTGGCTTAATGACTTTTTATACTTTTCCAAGTAGCGAAATTTAGGCTTATTATGTTCTCAACGCACCTACACTTAAGTATATTATAAGAAGACAACAGTACAACACTGAGTTAAGACAACATCCGCCACCGGATATAGCTGAAGTGATCCACCGGAAGTGGGAGTTTAAATCACGCGCCGAACGGAACCGGACACGGAAGTTGGCGCTAATAAATATGGCGGACGGGGTCAGTAAATATTCGGTTATCTGCAAAATGTTTAGGCTGAGAATCCACCAGAGCTGTGCGAGTAAAATGTGTCGTACGAGGATGTGTAGCTGTACTGTGGAAATGTGTAGGGGTTTCCACCAGAGCTGTGCGAGGTAAATGTCTAATACGAGGATGTGTAGCGGAGCTGCCAAAATGTACATTAATGTGCGGAGCGAGGATGCGTTACGAAGCTGTGAAATGTGTGAGCGCGGGGAATGCGATGTAGTGGAAACCTCGCAACATATTCCTAGCAGCACATTTCTCGCAACACATTCCTCGCTACACATTCGTCGCAACTCATCCTTCGCACACATTTCTCGCTTGTTTTGTATGTAGAATGGTCTCGCTTCGCTAAACCCTATTCCACCAGAGCTGAGCTGAGCGAGGCTAGGAAAATGAAGTGATTCTGTTTGATTCCGAAGCTGATCTTAGCGCAGTGGAAGCAAATTAAAGTTATCTTAAAATCTAAAACTAAATGATCGATCAGCCTCGGAACAACATTTGACTACGATTCGTAGTGCTCTTTACTATAGCTAAATAAAATAAACTTAATGAGAAAATTTTCTGTTCCGTAAAATAAAATTTCCTGTTGAGAAATTTTTGTTTCCGATGTCTGTGACGGCCCTTAATCTCCTACAAGATGACTAATATTTCACCGCACTACCACAGCTCATATCTAAAGTAAATGTACCAAGTTCCGGTTGTACTAAGGGTCATCAAGGTGGTGACCTCCACGTAATGTTGCTGAATCACTACAAATAACGTACTTATACAAAAACTAACAGCGAATTGCTCACCGTTTGGCATGTATATCGCCGCCGTTCCCTTGTGAGTCAAAGTGTGACGGGAAAAGGTATCAGGAATTTTTGGAGCACATAAGGAGGGGAAACTTAAAACACTAAGACTCACGGCCTCTGGATACCAGCTCGAGCTCGCAATCCGTCACTCCAATAATTTTCACAAGCACCACTATTCACTATTGTTCGCGACAGCAAAAACGTTCGCTGTACAAGACGCGAAAACCAAAGGATTTCTCCCAGCACGAGAAATCCACCGAAACATCCGAAATTGTATAGGCTTAACTTCCACACTGGACAGGGAACTCTTCCCTGGTGGAAAAAGCACGCACGAAATAATAAAAACACCAAAACTACATTAAAAATATGTGCCTAACAGTGCCGCGGCGCGCACGGGTCGAGCGAGTGAGAAAATGTGAAGGTTATATCGCCAGCCGCGTGGTTCGCGGGGGCCGCACAACGAAAAGCAAGATGGCGTCGACCGAGCAGCCGGCGTTCAGGCCGCGCGGTCTGTCAGACGAAATAGCGCGAAACTCAAATCGCATTCGCGCGTACATGATGCGAAACTAAACAGATTCTATTGGTGGTTTTTTTTCTCGTACACCGCTTAGCTACCTCGCACAGCTCTGGTGGATTCGCAGCCAATATTCGGTTATCTGCAAAATGTTTAGGCGGATATTATTTGTTGTGTTGGTAGTAAATAAAATGAAATTTTGAATTTAGTGGGCAACGGTTGAGAGTAATTTTTGGGGTTAGCAGATGTTTTATCTCATGTCAGAAGGTGGATTGGGGTCTTGGGGCTTTATCCATTTATGGGCTTCGTAGTTCAATAGATTTTATAGATGAAGCATTTTATAAAATGAAAATAAGAAATTGAAAATTTGTCAAGCTTCGACCGAGGATCGAAGGTGGGTCGCGTGGGGTACACAGTCCGTCTGCCTGCACCGCTGAGCCATCGATGCACCGATAGATGCCTGCTAAAGTTTTTCACAACATCCAGTCGTGGTCTTTATCTTTAAACATCATAATTATCACATCATTATCACATCTAATACAATACAATACAATACAAATATGCTTTATTGTACAAGAAACAAAAAATAAAAAACAATGTAACAAATGAACAGACAAAGTACAACACAGGCGGCCTTATTGCTAGGGTAGCAATTTCTTCCAGGCAACTACAGTTCACTGCACTGGTAAACCTCCCGACGACAGGTCGCGGTGTACCAATAAGGCACGGACTCCTGTTTTCGACATCCAGTCGCTACCAGCCGTGGCCACCTGGCCGGAGGACTTCCAACGCTACGCTTGTCGAATTTTGTACATCTTATCTGAAATTGCACGCTGCAGGTAGGTAATATACCATACTCATTTCTTCTCTACATATATAGATAGGGTTACATTTAATTAAGTACAAATCTCTTGAGGGTGTGGTCTACTCACAAAACTGAACAACTTTTGTTAGAAACTTTCCTTCGAAATATAAAAAAAAAATTTGGACCTCCCATACAAAAATGTTAAAAAATATGTCACTTATGGATGGTCCTTTCTTTTTAATATACGATAGGGTTACATTTAATTAAGTACAATTCTCTTGAGGGTGTGGTCTACTCACAAAACTGAACAACTTTTGTTGGAAACTTTTCTTCGAAATATGAAAAAAATATTTGAACCTCCCATACAAAAATGTTAAAAAAATGTGTCACTTATGGAAGGTCCTTTCTTTTTAATATTTCGAAGAAAAGTTTCTAACAAAAGTTGTTCAGTTTTGTGAGTAAAACACACCCTCAAGAGATTTGTACTTAATTAAATGTAACCATATATACATATTATCACGCCTATATCCCTGGCGGGGTAAACAGAGCGTACACGGTTGTAAAAGTTTGAGAGTCTCATACAAAAGACCGTGTATCACCCACCAACCAAGGTTATCAGCCTGTCGCCTAAAACTGCAATACATAGCTCTCAAATCCTTTAGTTGCTTATTACGACACCCACGTGAAAGATATGGGGTGATGCTATTCTAAACCGGCACCACACGGCTTCTTCCCTTGTAGACCAATTAACAGACCCGGGAAATAGCTCATTGCTTCTTTATCACTTGTTCCTGTGCCAAGTATCGGAGATTCAGAGCACCAGATACTTTTAAAGATACGGCCACAAAATAAAAGCAAGACTTTATTGCTAAGGTGCCGCCTAGAGTGAATAATATGGACGGAGAGAGCCATTTGAACAAGCAAGATAAAGAAAAAGATTAAGTCCCCAAAGATACGGCCACAAAATAAAAGCAACACTTTATTGCGAATAGGTACCGCTAAGACCAAATAATACAGAAAGAGGGAGCCATTCAATCAAGCAACTTGCTTGAAGCAAGATAAGTGGAAATGTTTTAATTTTGGAGTCCGAAAGACACGGCCACAAAATAAAAGCAAGACTTTGTTGCTAAGGTGCCGCCCAGAGTTAATGATAAACATAGAGGGAGCCATTTGAAAAAGAGAAATATATTTAAATTTTGGAGCTCCAAATAGATACCGCCACAAGATAAAAGCGTGTTTTTTTTGCTTAGGAGCCGCCCAGAGCTTATGATAGAGATAGAGGGAACAACATCATTGAGTAATGTTTATTGCCATGTTGCTAACAGGCGCTTCCTAGTTATTGCTATCCTGAATTATATATGCCTCCTTGTCGCACTCGCCAGGATCCTTGCAAGTGTGACAAGGAGACTTTTTTCCGTGTTTACCCTCATAAATGTAATTGTTTGTTTTTCATGATATGAGAAGGGTGACGGCTGAAAACCAGTGCCAATAGCGTTGTTTCGTACAACACTTTCGCAACAACTGAGTCCGTTGCCTTTTGCCATATTTTAACAATTTATGTAAAATAGGTTATGTATGTTAAAGATATAATGTGTTATGGTGATAAACGTATATTATTATTATTTAGTTGGTTGGTTTTTACCATCTCGACTCTGCAAAGTCGGTTTTATAGCGCTACAGGCCTAAGCCAGGTGAACGCTATTGTTATTTGTTTGAAATTCGTTTGAGTTGTCTGTACTTATTATTATTATTATTATTATTAGATATGTTTAAGGATGGTCAGAAGACAGGACAAACGGTGGGCCAAAGCAGTCACGGAGTGGTGGCCAAGAGGAGCATAAAGACCAGTGGGCAGACCATCAGCCCGGTGGTCAGATGACATAATCAAATTGATCAGGTCCAAATGTATGAGATTTATACAGGACCATTAGCAGAGGAGTAGCGTAATAGAGGAAAGGCCTACACCCTGCAATGGGTGGATTTGGGCTAATGATGATGAGATGATGAACTCGCGCGCACTGTACTTTTGAGGCATGCTTTATAAGACGCCGTCTACCTTATTTAAGGTCTTGTGAATGCCATAACTTGCAAAGATGGCCACAACATTATTGAGTAATGTTTATTACTGAAATATACGCCTTTTTGTCTCACACGCAAGAATCTTTGCAAGTGTGACAAGGAGACCCATATTTAAGGGTGGTCGTGAACTCGTGCGCACTGTACTTTTGAGGCATACCTTACAGACGCCGTCTACCTTATTTCAAGGTCTAGCGAATGCCATAACTTGCAAAGACAGCCACAACATCATTGAGTAATGTTTATTGCCGTGTTGCGAGCAGAGGCGCTTCATAGTTCATTGCTATCCTGAAATATACGCCTCTTGTCGCAAACGTATGACAAGGAGACACATATTTAAGCATGGTCCTGCACTCGCGCGCACTGTACTTTTGAGGCATACTTTACAGATGCTGTCTACCTTATTTTAGGGTCTAGTGAATGCCATAACTTGCAAAGACGGCCGCAACATCAGGATCCTTGCAAGTTGAAAAGGAAGGAGACACATATTTAAGGATGATCGTGAACTCGCGCGCACTGTACTTTAGAGGCATGCCTTGTCGACGCCGTCTACCTTATTTTAGGGTCTAGTAAATGCCATAACTTGCAAAGACAGCCACACACAACATTAATGAGTAATGTTTATTACTTAAATATACGCCTCCTTGTCTCACACGCCAGAATCTTTGCAAGTGTGACAAGGAGCCCCATATTTAAGGGCGGTCGTGAACTCGTGCGCACTGTACTTTTGAGGCATACCTTACAGACGCCGTCTACTCTACCTTATTTTAAGGTCTAGTGAATGCCATGACTTGCAAAGACGGGCACAACATCATTGAGTAATGTTTATTGCCGTGTTGCGATCAGGCGCTTTATAATTCATTCATTACTATCCTATAATATACGCTTCTTTGTCTCACACGCCAGAATCTTTGCCAGTGTGAGAAGGAAACACATATTTAAGTATGGTCCTACACTCGGGCGCACTGTACTTTTGAGGCATACTTTACAGACGCCGTCTATCTTATTTTAGGGTCAAGCGAATGACATAACTTGCAAAGACGACCACAACATCATTGAGTAATGTTTATTGCCGTGTTGCGAGCAGCCGCTTCCGAGTTCAGTATGAAATATGTTGCAAATAAAATACAAATAACGATACTTGCAATAGATAGGTTTTATTGAACATTCACGCCTGCTGCTTTATGGGGTAGGCAGATTGGCAACGCATTACTCACATTCATATTATAACGTTAGGTGTACAATTTAGGAAAACTTGCAAAGTTTTTACCGCAGGCTGGATTTGAACCAGCGACTTTGACATCTGTACTAGCGACGCCTATACCAACTGGGCTACAGCGGCTCACTCCAAGCCCGCGAATTAAACAAGTGTATCTTGACGACTAACGCGTGGTAGGGCTCCATCTACCAGGATAGTTTTACAAAAGAAAGTATTTTTAAGAGAATGTATTTCATCATTGGCCTCATATGTCTGTGACAGACGATTTATTCAGTGTCTGAGGCAAGATTTTTCATGGCTGTGTATAAGCCGATACGGGAGCGGCATGACTTTCCACACGCTCTACAAACGAAGGTGGAATTGGAGACTGGCACATGCATGTTTAGATGTCGTTTTTGCCTTTTGTTTGCGAGACCAGCGAAGAAAATGTATTTAAATAACCAATTTTAAAACACTTCTCGTGTTAAGTAAACAACTTTTGGAAAACTTGCGAAAATTGTGTACCTAACACGTGAAGTGTTTTAAAATTGATTATTCAATTTATCGCGCGTTTTCATTGCTTTAACTACAATCAATCTGTAAAGAATGAATTAGTCGCTGTGAATTAGTTGCAAAAGCTATCCTGGTAGATGGAGCCCATCCACGCGTTAGTGGACAAGATATACTTGCCTAATTCGCAGGTTGGATTAGAACCGCGGTAGCCCAGTTGGTTAGGGCGTCGGCAGTACAGATGCCAAAGTTCGCAGGTTTAAATCCTGCTTGCGGTGGAAAAATTTTGCAAGTTATCTAAAAATGTATTTCCTGAATGGCGGCCAATATTTTCCACTTTATCTAGCTCAATCTCCTGAGTTTAACCGAAAACAGGCCAACTCCCACGCAATTCATCTTATGCTGTCAAAATCGTCTAACTCCATACCAGTGGTTGGTGCGCTGATCTATGAGCGTGCTACCAGCTGCACCTCAACCTACCGTTCAAGAGATCAACCTGTTTTAAAATGCATTTACGGACACTTTTCTGGACGGTGGAAGCACGTACAGAAAGTTTACTCGACCCTATTTAGGACTTCCGTGATTGTCACTTGTTACTTCGCCAGGGTTGCTATGTGTCAAAAATCTCAAAGTATAAGAATATCAGAATATCAAAACAGCAAAATCTGATACAAGAACGTCATTATGATTCTGAGCCGATTTTAATTCAAGAAATATAACGTTCGTGGCAACTTTTAGTTACCTTGAGTTCCTCTTGACTTGAGATTCCAGTTATTTCTAGTTAAAGGCAGTAAGCGTCAAAATCGTCGTCTAATTTGTGTCTTAACGGTGGAAGTAGGAAAAATACTTCACCATGCCGTCTAAAATTGCAATACAAATTATAAGTCAACTCTCAAAACCCTTAGTAGCTTCGTAGCTTCTTTCGTCACCCACGGGAAACATGGGGTGGTGCTATTCTAAGCCGGAACCACACAGCAAGAATATCTTGGTTCCTCGAATATTAAGCTACATGTGCTGCTTTAAGTACAGTGGTGAGACCGTTTGTCTTCGGATTGGCTTTATTCCAACATCAGCTGCACTCATTCATTCATGGAAGGTACTTTAGGGGACATATTTTATAGGAACTTCTTTTGGAGTGCATTTAGGGACACTTCTGGACGGCGGAAGCTGGAAAAATGGAGATTCCACGCGCAACTATTGTCTATTTAGTAAATCTTTCACTTGTTTTTATGGGTTCTCTATCTCTTCTCTTCTTCCTCTTGTCTTTTTACGTAGGCCAAGAATGAAAATGGAGCGAGCCATATCATAACCCCAATGACACAAATGAGAAAGACAGCGCGCGCGGCGCCTTTACAGATGGCTCACACAGTAGTAGCGACGATATCTGGCATTTAAATCGGCTCACAATTTGTATCAGATTTAGAGGATTTAGAGCTGTATTTCGTCCTCGTATTGAATCTAGCAACCCTGGCTATACCTATATCAAGACGTGACAATCACGTAAATCCTAAAAAGGTTTGAGTGATTCTTCTGTAACGTCTCTTTCAAACCGTCCAACCAGCCCAACCGCCCAGCATCAACGCTCATTACCTCTAGAATTTACCCGTCTTTCCCAACATCCTAGTTTGTCTCAAGGCTGTATAGTCGGACGAATGTGGTCATTTGGAGGCATCTCGATGATCTTCCTCTCCCATCCCTGAGCGTGTCCCACCTGAACAAAACCTGCAACCCCCGGTATTATCCAGCTTGCTGGGGACTGGCTTCGGCCTGGCTGGGACGGTGCCAATCTAATCTAATCTAAAGGCTAAAGCCCAAAAGACCATTCAACCACAGAGTCAATAACATCATTTCACTATCAGAACAACCACAAGCCATTGGCTGGACCTTAAGCACTAGACGCTTTGTGCAACTGCCCCTTAACGAGGACAATATTCAAACAACTAGAGGCCGAGGGCGAGCGAGTGGGGCTAGCAGACCAAATGTACACTTAAAGCTGCCTGATGGCAATAGTGTTGGGACACAGTCCGTATCGATAAGTAGTATAAGGTATAGTTGGTATACTTAATGTTTAAAACAGTTCCCGTGCTTAAGGAAAAGTATACCAAATTTTTAAAACACTTTCCGTGTTAGGTAAGTATACAATTTAGGAAAACTTGCAAAATTTTCACCGCAGACTGGATTTGAACCAGCGACTTTGCCATCTGTAATGGCGACGCCTCTACCAACTGGGTTACACTACAGCGGCTCACTCCAAGCCCGCAAATGATGCAAAAAAACTGGAGTCAAATCGTAACTCCAAAGGCTAAAGGCCAAAAGATCATTAGACCACAGAGTCAATAACGTCGCTTCGCTATCAGTACAACCACAAGCCATTGGCTGGACTTTAAGCACTAGACGCTTTGTGCGACTGCCCCTTAACCATAACAGCCACAACAGTCCACTGCTGGACATGGGCCTCCCCCTATCGAGGGGTATTGCCATACTCACCACGCTTGGCAGGCGGATTGGCGAGCGCAGTGCCAAGATGTTTCATTTACAGGGAACGCTGCTGCCCATTCCCTGGATGAGTATCCCTTAGTCGCTTTTTACGACACCCACGGGTAGAATTGGGGTGATGCTATTCCAAGACGGCATCACACGGCAAACTGCCCCTTAACGAGGACAATATTCAAACAACTAGAGGCCGAGGGCGAGCGAGTGGGGCTAGCAGACCAAATGCACACTTAAAGCTGCCTGATGGCAATAGGGTTGGGACACAGTCGGTATCGATAAAGTAAAAAAAAATGTATTTTGTTTTATTTTATTTATTTTATTTTATTTTATTTGGGGAGCTTACAGCCTAAAAAACATATTTAATTAAGTACACAAACAAATGCCAATTACAAGCTTCCACATATAGAAACAAAATGTACGAATCTAAAAGTAAGTACAATCTTAAATGAAATAGAAAAGAAAAAAATTAATATCTTATCTGTTCCTAACCTATTAGCTAAACGGAAACAAAATCTTTAATAAGCGCTTTCTTAGCACCCTGAGCACTGCCGCCAAATAGATCATAACGGGAATCACTATTGAGCTTATTGAACTGCTTCATAGATCTAGGAAGGAAACTATTCTTTTTGTACTTCGTGTGGGAAGGTGGAATATATAACAAAGTTGGTTGCCTGACTCTCCGAGTGGGAACATTAAGCTTAACCAAGTCGAGTAGTTCTGGGCTATCAACAATACCCCGTGCAATCTTCGTCAAGAAACTAAGATCGGAGATGTCACGTCGTAGTTGTAGGGGCAAGAGATGAAATTTAGAACAACGTTGGGGATATTCAAGCTTTGGGATATTGAATTTGTATTGCAGGAACCGTGTAAATTTTCTTTGAATTTTCTCAATAGAGGTGATGTAAGTGTCGTAGCATGGACTCCAAATTTGAGACGCGTATTCAAGGTGGCTACGCACATAGGCACAATATAATATTTTGATAGTTTTCATTTGGCGAAAGCTACCTGAAGCGCGCATAACAAAGCCTAGAGCTTTATAAGCTTTGTCAGTAATGTTATGAATATGTTTATCGAAAATTAATTTGCTGTCGTGAATAATACCAAGATCCCTACAAGAGTCAACAAATATCAGATTTTGATCTTTAATTTTATATTCAAATTTTAAAACGTGACGCTTACGTGTAAAATTTATGCAAAAGCATTTTGAAACATTTAAATCTAATTTGTTTAATTTACAGTAACGGTCCAGTCTCAAAAGATCCTCTTGCAAAAGCAACGCGTCAGAATTACCTTTTATCGTCTTAAAAATCTTCATATCGTCGGCGAATAAAAGAAAATTGGAATTTAAAAAGCACGAATGAATGTCATTAATAAATAAAACAAATAATAGTGGACCTAACAAGGATCCCTGTGGGACACCGGATGGAATTCTGGACCAAGATGAGACAAAGCCATTTAGTACTACTGCCTGTGTTCTATTGTCGACGTACGAAGAGAACCAGCGATAGAGGTCACCATGAATGCCCAATAGATATAACTTGGAAAGCAGGATGCTGTGGTCAATGCGATCGAACGCTTTACTGTAATCTGTGTAGATTGCATCGACCTGCATGCCTTTGTCCATACTGTACGTTAGATGTTCATTGAATAATACTAAGTTAGACACAGTTGACCTGCCCTTGACAAAACCGTGTTGCTGAGGAATAATAACAGACTTGACTTCATTATAAAGTTGATCAAACAATAGCCGTTCCAAGACCTTTGCTAAGAGACATAATTTAGATATTGGTCTGTAGTTTTCTATAGCATTTTTAGGGCCTTTTTTATGTATTGGTGTTATAAAGGCTGATTTCCAAATTTCCGGTACCACACCATCCTTTATCGAGCGCTGGAATAACAGAGTAACGGGTGTAGCCAACTCTTTTGCACACTCAACTAGAAATATAGCTGGTATAGTATCCGGGCCTGCACCCTTACTTAGGTCCAGATTCTTTAAGAGTTTCAATACATGCTCCTTTTCAATATCTACCGAAGATATACTACAGGGGGATATGATATTGTCATTTTGAGCAATGGGTGAAACAGAATTTGGCTCCAAAAAAGTCGATTGAAAGTAAGTAGAGAAAAGATCACAGATACCCGGTCCAGTATCGCAACTTGAACCCGATAATGTCATGGTAGCTGGGTATACATTATTAACACGTTTACTTTTCATATATGACCAGAACATTTTCGGATTGGATTCGATGAGTTTCTCAATTTTAATCATATAATTTTTATAACATTTCTCTTCGGTAGTTTTAACTAGCAATTTATATATATTTTCGTTACATTTATTACCATAGACTTTGTATTTATTTAGGTATTTAAATTTTTCTTTAATCATTTTGATTAAGGGTGTGTTGTACCACAGTGGGTACTTGCCGTCCTTCACTACGCGTGTTGGGATAAATTCGTCCCTAAGTCTATACAGTGTCGAGTAAAAGTAACCTATTGCTTCGTCTAGACTACCAGCATTTAAAACGGTTTGCCAATCAATATCGGATAGGTGTTTGCAAATACGGTCGTATTCTCCCCGAGGGTAAGCAAATACGGTTCTTTTGGGAATTTTTAGAGCTTCTAGTTCTGCGAACAATGGTTGAATAATTAAACTGGAATGATAAGGGTCTTCTGGTATTAATGGATCGGGGCATGTATATACAGACGTGTAATCGTTACATAATACCAAATCTAAGATTTTATCATCCTTATTTTTATGGTTATTGAACTGACGAAGATTGCAATGATTAATACAATTTATAAATTCAATTTTTCGGTCGTCGGTAACATTCGAAGGTTGAAGACCATTGTCAGATGATAACCATACTATGTCGCTCATATTAAAATCACCTACAACCAAAAATTTGTCTGAAGGGCGGCTATCCACTATATCACATAACTTATTACGGAAACGAACCAATTGTTCAAAGAAGGTATTTCCTCTTTTCTGATCACAAAGATACAAAACACAAATGTTCAAAGAAATAGACATTCGTTTCAAGTTACGAAGGTTAATGGTGATCCAAACGTCTTCAGCACTGGACTGCCACTCTATATTTTGGGTAGTAGCGTATTGTCGGCGAACCGCAATCGCTACTCCTCCACCAAACTTTTGACCGGTCTGCGTGTAATTCCTGTCATTTCGGTAAACTAAATATCTGTCGTCAAACAGCTCACAATCGTGAATTCCATCCAGCAACCACGTTTCTGATAATAAAATTAAATCATAGTTATTCAACGACAAAGTACGCTGGAACGTCGTTGTCTTCGTTCGAAGCCCACGGCAATTTTGATAGTATATAATCATATTAGCCATTTATAAAAGGAAAAACTGTAGCCAGTTGTTTTTTCATACATAAAGGCGATAATATTAAATTGAATGATTCCCACACATGAACCCGACCAATTTGAATAAGTTTTACGAAAATTGTAAGAAAGCAAAACATGATAAAGTAGATAATATTATCTGCAGTCAAAAGGCAATCAATAGAAGCAGCTATACAAGCTGACAAAAGCAGATAGTAGAATGGCATAAAAAGGAAATGCTCAAAGTCAAAGACAATAAAAGCAATCAAGACCAAAGCGGTGCTCAAAGTTACAAGACGCAGAATGATCATTTCATGTAGTTTCTGACATAAAGGTAGTTTTACGCAGTACATAATAAGATAACCAATGACACCAATCTTCATTGCATCTTCAGTAAGTCGCTTTCCACTTTTATGTTGATAACCTTGGACTCCGTATTCTTCCGAGCAAAAATTTTGCAGTTTTTTACCCAAACGAACTGGAAATCCTTTTCAGCTTTCAGTGCTTTGGCCTTTTTTAGAAGAATCTTATTCTGTACAGTCAAGTGGTCATTCACAAAAATGGGTGTAGTACCTGGCAAGCCGATATCAGCAGTGGTAAGTTTTTTGAGTGATCGAGCTGCAGCTATAAAATCCTCTTTTGCGTATCGGTTTATGAACGAGACAATTATCGGTTTGATTTGGTCCTCTCTAGATGGAATCCTTGTTACGAAATTTATATTGCTCTTCGCGACTGGATACAGGATCTTAGTTCCTATTTTTGCGACAATGTCGAAGAGGTTTTCACGATCTTTAAGAGGTACACCTTTTATCTCGACGTTGTTGATCCGCGCCCACTGATTTTTCTCTTGTAAGTCATTTCCCAGAGCGGCAATACGATCCTTCAACTGTTGGACTTCAGTTTGTGTCTTCTCTACGGCTTTCACCCTTTCCTCCAATCCTTGAAGCTGAGAGGTGATTTTTCCCGTCGAGGTTTTCAAGGCCCCAATGTCGGTTTTAATGGCTTCAATGCCAGCAACAGTCTTAGATATAGAGGTTATTGTTAGCTTTATGCTTAAAAGCTCTTGCATTACCTGATCCAAAGTTACCACCTCAGGTGTCACGTTACCTCCATCATTAGATTCGCCCTGATTAGCCAATTTACCTGCGCTGGCAGACTTGCCTTCGTTAGCATTCATGCCTCCATCAGCGGACTTGCCTCCATCAGCGGACTTGCCTCCATCAGCAGACTTGGTTCCATCAGCAGATTTCCCTATGCCAGCAGATCTGCCTCCGCTAGCCGACTTGTCACTTCCAAGTTTGCAATACGGGCACCTCCATGCAGCTTTTCTTCCCGCCCTCAGTATATGTGTCTAAGTAGTTCTTTGAGGCGTTGAAAAGTTCTGATACCATGGTTCATCGGGTCGTTGAACGATTCGGTGTCCTACACGAAGAGAGAAAGAGAGAGTAGTTCTTTGAGTAGATCTGCTAAGCAAAAGCACACAAGTTCTCCAGGATAAAAAGCAGAAGGAATAAAGTATTTCACATTTTTCTATTTGATGCCAAAAACTTCCCCAGCATAATATCCAAACGCACACATTAACTCTTATATCTACCTAAAGGAAGCACATTTTTTGATAGATTTCAGCGTTTTGGTAATATGTAGCCACAAACCATTGGCTGGACCTTAAGCACCAGACGCTTTGTGCGACTGCCCCTTAACGAGGACAATATTCAAACAACTAGAGGCCGAGGGCGAGCGAGTGGGGCTAGCAGACCAAATGCAGTGTGCATTTTAAAGCTGCCTGATGGCAATAGTGTTGGGACACAGTCGGTATCGATAAAGTTAAAAAATATATGAATGAGTCAAACTAGTTCTTTGGGGCGTTAAAAAACTCTGACACCAGGGTCATCGGGTCGATGAACGACTCGGTGTCCTACACGAAGAGAGAGAGAGTAGTTCTTTGAGTAGACCTGCTAAGCAAAAGCACACTAGTTCTCCAGGATAAAAACAGAAGGAATAGGTATTACACATTTTTTTTATTTGATGACAAGTACTTCCCTAGCATAATATCCAAACGCACACAGAATAACTACAAACCATTGGCTGGACCTCAAGCACTACACGCTTTGTGCGACTGCCCCTTAACGAGGACAATATTCAAACAACTAGGGCCCAGGGCGAGCGAGTGGGGCTAGCAGACCAAATGCACACTTAAAGCTGCCTGATGGCAATAGGGTTGGGACACAGAGCGTATCGATAAAGTAAAAAAAATGTATGTGTCTAAGTAGTTCTTTGAGGCGTTGAAAAGCTCTGAAGCCAGGGTTCATCGGGTCGCTGAACGACTCGGTGTCCTACACGAAGAGAGAGTAGTTCTTTGAGTAGACCTGCTAAGCAAAAGCACACAAGTTCTCCAGGATAAAAAGCAGAAGGAATAGGTATCTCACATTCTTTTTATTGGATTCCAAGTACTTCCCCAGCATAATATACAAATGTACACATTAACTCTTATACCTACGTAAAGGAAGCACATATTTTGATAGATTTCAGCGTTTTGGTAATAGCCACAAACCATTGGCTGGACCTTAAGCACTAGACGCTTTGTGCGACTACCCCTTAACGAGGACAATATTCAAACAACTAGAGAATCTAGCAACCCTAGCTACTTATATAATATAACAAGTGACAATCACGAAAATCCTAAATAAGTTCGAGTGATTCTTCTGTAAAGTCTCTTTTTTTATTCCAAACCCTAAAGCCCAAAAGACCATTCAACCACAGAGTCAATAACATGGTTTCACTATCAGTACAACCACAAGCCATTGGCTGGACCTTAAGCACTAGACGCTTTGTGCGACTGCCCCTTAACCATAACAGCCACAACAGTCCACTGCTGGACATGGGCCTCCCCCCATCGGGGGGTATTGCCATAGTCACCACGCTTGGCAGGCGGATTGGCGAGTGCAGTGCCAAGATGTTACATTTACAGGGAACGCTGCTGCCCATTCCTTGGATGAGTATCCCTTAGTCGCTTTTTACGACACCCACGGGTAGAATTGGGGTGATGCTATTCTAAGCCGGCATCACACGGCAAACTGCCCCTTAACGAGGACAATATTCAAACAACTAGAGGCCGAGGGCGAGCGAGTGGGGCTAGCAGACCAAATGCACACTTAAAGCTGCCTGATGGCAATAGTGTTGGGACACAGAGCATATCGATAAAGTTAAAAAATGTATTGGACATTTTTAATGCACTCGTAGCGCTATATTATTCTCATAAATTCACCAGGGTCCGCTAGGCGCCCGTAGCTTAGTTGGTAGAGCGGTGGAACGGTGATCCACAGTCCCGTTCAAGTCCCGGCGGTGGCTAGTGAATTTTTTAATTTTCTCATTTTCAAGTTACAAAAGCAAAAAAAAAAATTTAAATGAGTGGTTCTTTGAGCAGACCTGCTAAGCAAAAGCACACTAGTTCTCCAGGATAAAAAGCAGAAAGAATAGGTATCTCACATTCTTTTTATTTGATACCAAGTACTTCCCCAGCGTAATATCTAAACGCACACATTAACTCTTATATCTACCTAAAGGAAACTCATATTTTGATAGATTTCAGCGTTTTGGTAATAACCACAAGCCATTGGCTGGACCTTAAGCACTATACGCTTTGTGCGACTGCCCCTTAACCAGCACAATATTCAAACAACTAGAGGCCGAGAGCGAGCGAGTGGGGCTAGCAGACCAAATGCACACTTAAAGCTGTCTGATGGCAATAGGGTTGGGACACAGAGCGTATCGATAAAGTTAAATAACTATATGAAAGAGTCTAAGTAGTTTTTTGAGCAGACCTCCTTAGCAAAGGCACACTAGTTCTCCCGGATACAAAAGCAGAAGAAATAGGTATCTCACAATTTTTTTCTTCTATGCTAAATCTCCTCAGCATAATATCCAAACGCACACAGAATAGCCACAAGCTATTGGCTGGACCTTAAGCACTAGACGCTTTGTGCGACTGCCCCTTAAGAGGACAATATTCAAACAACTAGAGGCCGAGGGCGAGCGAGTGGAGCTAGCAGACCAAATGCACACTTAAAGCTGCCTGATGGCAATAGTGATGGGACACAGAGCGTATCGATAAGTAGTACAAGGTATAGTATACCTTATTTTTAAAACAGTTCCCGTGCTTAAGGAAAAAGTATACCAAATATTTAGAACTCTTTCCGTTTTAGGTAAGTATACAATTCAGGAAAACTTGCAAAATTTTCACCGCAGGCTGGATTTGAACCAGCGACCTTGCCATCTGTAATGGCAACGCTTCTACCAACTGGGTTACGCTACAGCGGCTCACTCTAAAACCGCGAATTATGCAAAAAACTCGAGTCAAATCATAACTCCAAAGGCTAAAGCTCAAAAGACCATTCAACCACAGAGTCAATAACATCGTTTCGATATCATAATAACCACAAGCCATTGGCTGGACCTTAAGCACTAGACGCTTTGTGCGACCGCCCCTTAACGAGGACAATATTCAAACAACTAGAGGCCGAGGGCGAGCGAGTGGGGCTAGCAGACCAAATGCACACTTAAAGCTGCCTGATGGCAATAGTGGTGTGACACAGTCCGTATCGATAAAGTTGAAAAAAAAATGTATGTGTCTAAGTAGTTTTTTGAGCAGACCTCCTAAATCAAACTACTTCTCTTGGGCATAAAATCAAAAGGAAAAGGTATCACACATTTTTTTTTTCGTTGCCAAGTACTTCCCCAGCATAATATACAAACGCACACATTATATCTTATATCTCAACTGTTGGGGAAACACATATTTTGATAGATTTCAGCGTTTTGATAATAGCCACAAACCATTAGCTGGTCCTTAAGCACTAGACGCTTTGTGCGACTGCCCCTTAACGAGGACAATATTCAAACAACTAGAGGCCGAGGGCGAGCGAGTGGAGGAAGCAGACCAAATGCACACTTAAAGCTGCCTGATGGCAATAGTGGTGGGACACAGCGTATCGATAAAGTAAAAACATATGAAATTGTCTAAGCCGTGTGATGACGGCTTAGAATAGCATCACCCCAATTCTACCCGTGGGTGTCGTAAAAAGCGACTAAGGGATACTTATCCAGGGAATGGGCAGCAGCGTTCCCTGTCAATGCAACATCATACACTGCGCTCGCCAATCCGCCTGCCAAGCGTGGTGAGTATTGCAATACCCCCCTATAGGGGGAGGCCCATGTCCAGCAGTGGACTGTTGTGGCTGTTATTGTTATGGTTATGGTTTAAGTAGTTCTTTGAGCAGACCTCCTAAGCAAAGGCACACTAGTTCACCCGGATACAATATCAAAAGGAATAGGTATCTCACAATTTTTTTCTTCGATGCTTAATCTCCTCAGCATAATATCCAAACGCACACGGAATAACCACAAACCATTGGCTGGACCTTAAGCACTGGACGCTTTGTGCGACTGCCCCTTAACGAGGACAATATTCAAACAACTAGAGGCCGAGGGCGAGCAAGTGGGGATAGCAGACCAAATGCACACTTAAAGCTGCCTGATGGCAATAGTGGTAAGACACAGAGCGTATCGATAAAGTTAAAAAAATTATGAATGTGTCTAAGTAGTTCTTTGAGGCGCTGAAAAGCTCTGACACCAGGGTTCATCCGACTCGGTGTCCCACACGATGAGAGAGAGAGTAGTTATTTGAATAGACCTACTAAGCAAAAGCACACAAGTTTTCCAGGATAAAAAGCAGAATGAATAAAGTATTTCAAATTTTTCTTTTTGATGCCAAGTACTTCCCCAGCGTAATATATCTAAACGCACACAATAACTCTTATATCTACCTAAAGGAAGCACATGTTTTGATAGATTTCAGCATTTCGGTAATAACCACAAGTCAATGGTTGGACCTTTAGACGCTTTGTGCGACCGCCCCTTAACGAGGACAATATTCAAACAACTAGAGGCCGAGGGCGAGCGAGTGGGGCTAGCAGACCAAATGCACACTTAAAGCTGCCTGATGGCAATAGTGTTGGGACACACAGCGTATCGATAAAGTTAAAAAAAAATGTATGTGTCTAAGTAGTTTTTGAGGCGTTGAAAAGCTCTGACACCAGGGTCCATCGGGGCGTTAAACGACTCGGTGTCCTACACGAAGAGAGAGAGAGAGAGAGCAGTTCTTTAAGTAGACCTGCTAAGTAAAAGCACACAAGTTATCTAGGATAAAAAGCAGAAGGAATAGTTATATCACTTTTTTTTGTTTGATGCCAAGTACTTCCCAAGCGTAATATCCAAACGCACACATTAACTATTATACATACCTAAAGGAAACTTTTATTTTGATAGATTCCAGCGTTTTGGTAATAGCCACAAACCATTGGCTGGACCTTAAGCACTAGACGCTTTGTGCGACTGCCCCTTAACGGGCACAATATTCAAACAACTAGAGAATCTAGCAACCCTAGCTATATAATATAACAAGTGACAATAACGCAAATCCTAAATAGGTTGGAGTGATTCTTCTGTACAGTCTCTTTTTTATTCCAAAGGCTAAAGCCCAAAAGACCATCAGACCACAGAGTCAATAACATCGTTTCACTATCAGTACAACCACAAGCCATTGGCTGGACCTTAAGCACTAGACGCTTTGTGCGACTGCCTCTTAACCATAACCATAACAGCCACAACAGTCCACTGCTGGACATGGGCCTCCCCCTATCAGGGGGTATTGCCATACTCACCACGCTTGGCAGGCGGATTGGCGAGCGCAGTGCATGATGGTGCATTAACAGGGAACGCTGCTGCCCATTCCCTGGATGAATATCCCTAAGTCGCTTTTTACGACACCCACGGGTAGAATTGGGGTGATGCTATTCTAAGCCGGGATCACACGGCAAACTGTTCCTTAACGAGGTCAATATTCAAATAACTAGAGGCCGAGGGCGAGCGAGTGGGGCTAGCAGACCAAATGCACACTTAAAGCTGCCTGATGGCAATAGTGTTGGGACACAGTCCGTATCGATAAGTAGTACAAGGCATAGTATAGGTACCTAATTTTTAAAACAGTTCCCGTGCTTAAGGAAAAGTATACCAAATTTTTAAAACACTTTCCGTGTTAGCTAAGTTAACAATTTAGGAAAACTTGCAAAATTTTCACCGCAGGCTGGATTTGAACCAGCGACTTTGCCATCTGTAATGGCGACGCTTCTACCAACTGGGTTACGCTACAGCGACTCACTTCAAGCCCGCGAATTATGCAAAAAACTGGAGTCAAATCATAACTCCAAAGGCTAAAGCCCAAAAGACCATTAGACCACAGAGTCAATTACATGGTAACCACAAACCATTGGCTGGACCTTAAGCACTAGACGCTTTGTGCGACTGCCCCTTAACCATAACCATAACAGCAACAACAGTCCACTGCTGGACATGGGCCTCCCCCAATCGGGGGGTATTGCCATACTCACAACGCTTGGCAGGCGGATTGGCGAGCGCAGTGCATGATGGTGCATTAACAGGGAACGCTGCTGCCCATTCCTTGGATGAATATCCCTTAGTCGCTTTTTACGACACCCACGGGTAGAATTGGGGTGATGCTATTCTAAGCCGGCATCACACGGCGACCGCCCCTTAACGAGCACAATATTCAAACAACTAGAGGCCGAGGGCGAGCGAGTGGGGCTAGCAGACCAAATGCACACTTAAAGCTGCCTGATGGCAATAGTGTTGCGACACAGTCAGTATCGATAAGTAGTACAAGGTATAGTATACCTAATTTTTAAAACAGGTCCCGTGCTTAAGGAAAAGTATACCAAATTTTTAAAATACTTTCCGTGTTAGATAAGTAAATCTTGCAAAATTTTCATCGCAGGCTGGATTGGAACCAGTGACTTTGCCATCTGTAATGGCGACGCCTCTACCAACTGTTCTTGTATTAGATTTAGAGCTATGGTGCGTACTAGTATTGAATCTAGCAACCCTATACGATAATCCTGAATAGGTTCGTGTGATCCTTCTGTAAAGTCTTTTATTTATTCCAAAGGCCAAAGCCCAAAAGACCATTAGACCACAAAGTCAATAACATCTTTTCACTATCAGATCAACCGCAAGCTGGACCGCATTGGCTGGACCTTAAGCACTAGACGCTTTGTGCGACTGCCCCTTAGCGAGGACAATATTCAAACAACTAGAGGCCGAGGGCAAGCGAGTGGGGCCAGCAGACCAAATGCACACTTAAAGCTGCCTGATGGCAATAGTGTTGGGACACAGTCAATATCGATAAGTAGTACAAGGCATAGTATACCTAATTTTTAAAACAGTTCGTGTTTAAGGAAAAAGTATACCAAATTTTTAAAACACTTTCCGTGTCAGGTAAGTATACAATTTAGGAAAACTTGCAAAATTTTCACCGCAGGCTGGATTTGAACCAGCGACTTTGCCATCTGTAATGGCGACGCCTCTACCAACTGGGTTACACTACAGCGGCTCACTCCAAGCCCGCAAATTATGCAAAAAAATGGAGTCAATTCATAACTCCAAAGGCTAAATGGCCAAAAGATCATTAGACCACAGAGTCAATAACATCTTTTCACTATCAGAACAACCACAAACCATTGGCTGGACCTTAAGCACTAGACGCTTTGTGCGACTGCCCCTTAACGATGACAAAAAATTTGAATGAGTCTAAGTGGTTCTTTGAGCAGACCTGCTAAGCAAAAGCACACTAGTTCTCGAGGAAAAAAGCAGAAGGAATAGTTATCTCACTTTTTTTAAATTTGATGCCAAGTTCCCTAACATAATATCCAAACGCACACATTAACTCTTATATCTACCTAAAGGAAGCACATTTTTTGATAGATTTCAGGGTTTTGGTAATATGTAGCCACAAACCATTGGCTGGACCTTAAGCACTAGACGCTTTGTGCGACTGCCCCTTAACGAGGACAATATTCAAACAACTGGAGGCCGAGGGCGAGCGAGTGGGGCTAGCAGACCAAATGCACACTTAAAGCTGCCTGATGGCAATAGGGTTGGGACACAGAGCGTATCGATAAACTAAATAAAATTATGTATATGTCTTATTTTTTTTTATTGAGTTAGTCACTTTACAAAAACATTAATAATTAAAAATGTTATCATAAAAATCCTTACAAGAAAAATGGGTTTGTCTTGAAACCATTATTCCTTATATCTACTAAACATTATACATAATAATTAAACACAAAAACATTTTTAATGCTCATACATATAGGTAAAATAAAACCGAATTACAATCTCTGACACCAGGGTTCATCGGGTCGTTGAACGACTCGGTGTCCTACACGAAGAGAGAGAGTAGTTCTTTGAGCAGACCTCCTAAGCAAAGGCACACTAGTTCACCCGGATACAAAAGCAGAAGGAATAGGTATCTCACAATTTTTTTCTTCGATGCTTAATCTCCTCAGCATAATATCCAAACGCACACAGAATAACTACAAGCCATTGGCTGGACCTTAAGCACCAGACGCTTTGTGCGACTGCCCCTTAACGAGGACAATATTCAAACAACTAGAGGCCGAGGGCGAGCGAGTGGGGTAACAGACCAAATGCACACTTAAAGCTGCCTGATGGCAATAGTGATGGGACACAGAGCGTATCGATAAAGTAAAAAAAAATTATGTATGTTAAGTTCTTTCTTTTCTTTATTCTTTAGTTCAGGTAGTTCTTTGAGGCATTGTAAAGCTCTGACACCAGGGTTCATCGGGTCGTTGAACGACTCGGTGTCCTACACGAAGACAGAGAGTAGTTCTTTGAGTAGACCTGCTAAGCAAAAGCACATAAGTTCTCCAGGATAAAAAGCAGAAGGAATATGTATCTCACATTCTTTTTATTGGATGCCAAGTACTTCCCTAGCATAATATCCAAACGCACACATTAACTATTATACATAACTAAAGGAAACACATATTTTGATAGATTTCAGCGTTTCGGTAATAGCCATAAGCCATTGGCTGGACCTTAACCATTGGTGCACATCTGGGCAGGTTTTTGGGGGGTTTTCCTGTCCAGGGGGTCCGGCTAACTATACACATGGAACACCTTTTTAAAATATTGACATAATTTAATTCCATTTACTTGTAATTCACTGAGGCATAAAGTTACATGCTGTGTGGTTAGCCTGGCCAGCCCCGAGGCAGTGCCTTTATTTTTATTTTTTTATCCCGCCCGAGCCGCGTATAGAGTAGGAACACAAATTGTTATAAAAAAGAGAAAATTTTTGCATTAGAAATTTTCTCTTTTTAAAAGCTTTTATTTAACTTGCAGTGTATGTAAGTAAGGAAGTAAAAATGTTTGTTCGGGTCAAATCTTGCAACTCAAATTTGAAGCAGATATCCTCAACCGATTGAGCTGAAATTTTGTAAACACGTTTAACTCAGATGACAATGCATGTTAGATTGTGTTTGGTTATTCTAAATCCAATATGGCGGAATATCCAAGATGGCCGACAAGTAAGTTTTGACGCACTCCTACAATATGGGTGTCAAATGAAAGGACTTGCTGAGTACAATTCAGAAAATAATATGGCGGACATCTAAAGATGGCCACCTATGATAATTTACAATTATGAGTGTCAGATGAAAGGGTTTTCTGAGAATTACCTATTCGAATTACAAGTTGACGTCATTCTAAATTATTTATCGTGGACTTCTTAAGATGGCAGAATAACATTTTTATGCTTTTTTACAATATGGATGTCAAATGAAAGGATTTTTTCAGAATAACTCGAAAAATAAAGTGTCGTTTACGTCACTCAAAACAAAACCAGATACTTATGACGGACTAGGTTAGATGGCGGTTTAAAGATGTTATGTTTTCTTACTAAATTGGTAAAACACATAGACAAATGAAAGATAAATACTAGTGTGAGGTAAATGACGTCACTTTGCACAGATTTAGAGGGTTGAATGGTTGTTGTGTTGGGGTTTTTAGTCTTCTGTTCATGGTACTGTCAATGAAGAGGCTACATAAAGTTTAGCGATTGCCCAGCTTGGGTACAATAAGTTTTTCGTAGAGGACGAAACTCATACCGAGTCGTAAGACACTCATGAGACCGATGCCTCGCAGATTCGCAGTAGTCCGTATGGAGTATGGACGCAGTTTCAAAGTCTATGAAGAATGTTGTAATATTTTTTCCAGAGATTACTAAAAAGCAAGAAATAAATTTTAGGTAAAAAACATTTTTAAAACAAGCTTTTATTTGGGTGCGCTAAAAAGTATAAAATAATCTATTTACTAAAACTTTAACTTGTAACTTTTAATGGCATTAAATCTACGTCTTCACAATTTATACGATATAAAAGCTTGTCGCAAGATTTGACTTGTGTCTAAATCAATAAATAAATTAGAAAGCCAGTGTAAATGATCTTGAATAAACTTTTAAACTAAGTCACACCACACGAGTACCTACTTAAATCTCGCGACAAGCTTTTATATCGTATAAATTGTGAAGACGTAGATTTAATGCCATTAAAAGTTACAAGTTAAAGTTTTAGTAAATAGATTATTTTATACTTTTTAGCGCACCCAAACAAAAGCTTGTTTTAAAAATGTTTTTTACCTAAAATTTTTTAAGTTTGAATTAGAATGTGACTTTCTTAAAGAGAATCTTGTAAATTCCTACTAAGAAATAAATTATTGAATTATGAATTAAGCACTAGACGCTTTGTGCGACTGCCCCTTAACGAGGACAATATTCAAACAACTAGAGGCCGAGGGCAAGCGAGTGGGGCTAGCAGACCAAATGCACACTTAAAGCTGCCTGATGGCAATAGTGTTGGGACACAGAGCGTATCGATAAAGTTAAAAAAAAATGTATGTGTCTAAGTAGTTCTTTGAGGCGTTGAAAAGCTCTGACACCAGGGTCATCGGGTCGTTGAACGACTCGGTGTCCTACACGAAGAGAGAGAAGAGAGTAGTCATTTGAGTAAACCTGCTAAGCAAAAGCACACAAGTTCTCCAGGATAAAAAGCAGAAGAAATAGGTTTCTCACATTTTTTTTATTTGGTGCCTAGTACTTCCCCAGCATAATATATAAAAGCACACATTAATTCTGATATCTACCTAAAGGAAACACATATTTTGATAGATTTCAGAGTTTTGGTAATGGCCACAAGCCATTGGCTGGACCTTAAGCACCAGACTCTTTGTGCGACTGCCCCTTAACGAGGACAATATTCAAACAACTAGAGGCCGAGGGCGAGCGAGTGGGGCTAGCAGACCAAATGCACACTTAAAGCTGCTTGATGGCAATAGTGTTGGGACACAGAGCGTATCGATAAAGTAAAAAAATATGAAATTGTCTAAATAGCATCACCCCAATTCTACCCGTGGGTGTCGTAAAAAGCGACTAAGGGATATTTATCCAGGGAATGGGCAGCAGCGTTCCCTGTCAATGCAACATCATACACTGCGCCAATCCGCCTGCCAAGCGTGGTGAGTATTGCAATACCCCCCGATAGGGGGAGGCCCATGTCCAGCAGTGGACTGTTGTGGCTGTTATGGTTATGGTTATGGTTTAAGTAGTTCTTTGAGCAGACCTCCTAAGCAAAGGCACACTAGTTCACCCAGATATAATAGCAAAAGGAATAGGTATCACACAATTTTTTTCTTCGATGCTTAATCTCCTCAGCATAATATCCAAACGCACACAGAATAACCACAAACCATTGGCTGGACCTTAAGCACTAGACGCTTTGTGCGACTGCCCCTTAACGAGGACAACATTCAAACAACTAGAGGCCGAGGGCGAGCGAGTGCGGCTAGCAGACCAAATGCACACTTAAAGCTGCCTGATGGCAATAGTGTTGGGACACAGAGCGTATCGATAAAGCTTAAAAAAAAATGTTTGTGTCTAAGTTGTTCTTTGAGGCGTTGGAAAGCTCTGACACCAGGGTTCATCGGGTCGTTGAACGACTCGGTGTCCTACACAAAGAGAGAGAGAGAGTAGTTCTTTGAGTAGACCTGCTAAGCAAAAGCACACAAGTTCTCCAGGATAAAGAGCAAAATGAATACGTATCTCACATTTTTTCATTAATGCCTAGTACTGCACTAGACGCTTTGTGCGACTGCCCCTTAACGAGGACAATATTCAAACAACTAGAGCAATAGGGTTGGGACACAGAGCGTATCGATAAAGTTTAAAAAAATATGAATAGAAGTAGTTTTTTGAGGCGTTGAAAAGCTCTGACACCTGCACTGAGAAAACGTAGAACGACTCGGTGTCCTACACGAAGAGAGAGAGAGAGAGAGAGAGTAGTTCTTTGAGTAGACCTGCTAAGCAAAAGCACATAAGTTCTCCAGGATAAAAAGCAGAAGGAATAGGTATCCCACATTTATTTATTTGATGCCAAGTACATACATTAACTCTTTATATCAAAAGTGTTGGGGAAACACATATTTTTATAGATTTCAGCGTTTGAGTAATTGAAACTCCGTCAAAAGAAAACGAAGTTTTTGTCCTAGGATGAAATAGACTAAAAAATTTAAAAAAACAGGAAAAGTAAGAATATAATCAATAGTACCGCTGACTAACCACGGCAAAGTTCAACTTTAATGTTCACATTTACATGTTACGAGTACGATGTAGGCTCTGCAAGTCCGCCTTTTCATCGTAGTCCTGCCCTAAACAGTTTGATGTGTCCTGTTGTCTTAGGCAATTGTGGGACTCTAATGTTGAATCAAGTGAGCGAACATTATGTCGACTCGGTGCATTACTAGACCTACCACAGTGAATAATCTGAAATAAGGTGATTTGGGCCCAAAAAACGAAGAAGTGGCTTGAATTAAAGCGGATATTATACCGATATTATCGACTCGGGACATCACTATACCTACCAGAGCGAATAATTAGGTGACACTGGGTCTGAATAACAAAATGTGACTCGAGTGAAAGCAAGTATATATTTTATACTATCGACTAGGTGCATCACTATACCTACCAGAGCGAATAATCAGGTAACTCTGGGCCTGAATATCGAAAATGTAACTCGAGTACAAGCAAGTATTTCATCGATATCTATTATCTATACTATCGTCTCGGTACATCACTATACCTACCAGAGCGAATAATCAGGTGACTCTGGGCCCGAATAACGAACAAGACCGAACCGTGGCCGTTGCGATGTTATGGGGCTTTAGTGCGAGCGGATTTGAAATAGGTAGATAGTTTACCTATCTCTAGAAATTCAAACACTTTTGTTCAATATATTCCTAATTTTATCTCTTTATATATGTAACGACATTGGCTGCGCTATTTTAGGGCAGCGGTAATGCATACTGTAAGATCAAGTCAGATGCATACAAATTTTGACTCTCCCATGGCAGGTAATCTCTAGTTGCTGGACTAAAATAGTGCAGCATCGTTAGCAGCATCGGACGGTTAGGTGGAATGATGATATTCCTACCACACGGAATTTTGCTCGCACTGGGGCGTCACTCCAATTCTTTTCCCCGTTACTTTTTTCGTCTCCCGCTCTACCACTAAGCGCTTGGTTCTCTGTGTCTATGTCTATGTCTATTCAGTAATAATAAACCTTGTCTCTGTCAATGAGGCCTCACTCCAACTCTGCGTCTGCGTCTGCGTCTGCGTCTGCGTCTGCGTCTGCGTCTGCGTCTGCGTCTGCGTCTGCGTCTGCGACTGCGTCTGCGTTTGTGACTGCGTCTACGTCTGCGTCTGCCTCTGAGTCTGCCTCTGCGTCTGCGTCTGCGTTTGCGACTGCGTCTACGTCTGCGTCATGTTTATTTTTCAAAACGTTGTGCTGTATATGCTCTTTACCTGTTTGTAGCGTGAAAAGTCGAGCTCGCTTCGCTCGCGATACGTGCACCTTTTTGCCTGTTTTACACTCACGGCTAGTCTTAATGCTCCTCACTTGATTGTAACGTGAAAAGTCGAGCTCGCTACGCTCGCGATACGTGTATTTTTCGGCCTGTTTTTCACTAAAGTTTAAGCTTTGTCGCTCGTTTTTAGCGTAAAAATTCTCGCTCGCTTCGCTCGCGTTACATGCGGGCTTGTTTATCCCTGTAAAATTTCAGCCTACCTCGAAAAACATCCTAAAAATGTGGACAACGCTTGTAGTTTTTCTGTATCCGCCATTGAATAAAGATAATACTAATTTTATGTTTCTATGATGACCCAACAGGGGGGGTCGCCATTGATTTTTTGCCTGGAAGGGGGTCGCGTATTCAAAAAGTTTGAAAAACACTGGTCTATATCTACCAATGTCTACAAAAAGTTTAATCGCTGTCACTGGGGCCCCACTCCAATCCCTTTCCCGTTTCTTTTTCGTCTCCGTTACGCTCCGCCACTCCGCGCAGATGGCACCACACGCCTCTGTGGTCCAGTGCTCTGAGCCAAGAGCTTTCAATGATTTATTTTCTAGCTACTCTTGGACTGCGCTCGCCAATCCGCTTGCCAAGCGTGGTGACTATTGTTACCAATAGGGGGAGGCCTTGTGGACTGTTGTGGCTGTTAATTAGGTATTGACCTGTGTGTGGCCTGTGCAACGAAACTACAGGCTAAAATTCTACAGGTGAAATTCGATGTGCATTGCGTAGTCGGTTAGCAATTATTATCCCATTATTAAACCGGCTACGCAATGTAGATACATCGAATTTTACCTGTAGAATTGGTTTCGAAAAATCGGGCACTGGTGTTAGTGACCCGCTCAGGGTTTAAAAACTCTGACACCAGGGTTCTTTGGAACGTTGGATGACTCGGTATCCCGCGTAAAAAGAAAGAAGAAGGACTGAGTTGTTTTAGATGGATTTATTGGAATTTGGACCAAGGGGTCGAAATTATAAATAAAAATCGTTTAAGTCGCATGTCAGTTGCATAGTTTTGGTCTCAGGTTTTGGTAGTTCCGTATTCTACTAATAGTTTTTAATATTGAAAATGACGGTGCCATGGGAATAATACTTAAGTGTCGCTGGCAATAAGCTGTCCATATTAACGACTGAGCTTGACGCGACGTGGTGCGCTGCCAAAATGACTGGATTGTATGGGGATGCCAGAAAGACCGGGCCTTGCATACTATGAACGCTCGGTTTTTGTCAACGAAAACGAGATTTTTTGGGGCCGAGTTTAGTATGAATAAAGTGACGGCGATCGGTGACGGCGGCGGCGGTGGACAAACGGCCTAAGTAAATGTATGTACCGCTACTTCGGCGCCGTCATCTCGTTCTCGTTTTCGTTCTCGGCTCGGTGGACAAACGTCCTAAAGGGCCCATATTGTTAGCACTAAGTTAGCTGAGAACAGAGAACTAACATGCGGGTATGCTAAATTCGGTGTTTGTTTGTTTGTCCATTTGGCTTGTGTTGGCGACTGACGTGGCGAGATAAGCCTTGCTTGGGGGCACAAAATGGAGAATTTGCAGAAGGACAACTCGCCATTCTTGCCTCAATTGCAACTTCTTACCTCAATTTATGCCTACATTCTAAGGTTGCTACATTCTATTTCTGAATTTTCTATACGGCGTACGTGGGTCAAGCATACTTAAATACATTACTTCTATTCTATTTCTATTTCAGCCTATTGTAGTCCACTGCTGGACATAGGCCTCCCCTAGGGAACGCCATATGGCACGATCTCCCGTTTTTGCCATCCAGTCGCTACCAGCCGCCCTTTTTTAAGTCATCGGTCTGGCTGGAGGGCGTCCAACGCTACGCTATTTATTTGTATTGTGGCTGTTACGAACCCTAATATCGTCCGATGCTTGTACAATTTGCCTAAGTTTTACATTTTGTACACACTGATTACTTTTAAGCCCTTTCGATAAATTCAATTCAAATTCAATTATTTATTTCTTTGTAGGAATGTACAAGATTCTCTTAAAGAAAGTCATATTCTAATACAATCTTAAAAAAGAGAAAATTTCTAGTGCAAAATTTTCTCTTTTTTATAACAGTTTGAGTTCCTACTCTAAACGCGGCTCAGGCGGGATAAAAATAAAAATAAAGGCACTGCCTCGGGCTGCCAGGCCAACCACACAGCATGCAACTTATGCCTCAATGAATGACAATTAAATGGAGTAACATTCTGTCAAAATTTTAAAACGGAGTTACATTTGTATGGTTAGCCGGACCCTGGACAGGAAAACTGCCCAAAACCTGCCCAGAAGTGCACCTATTCTAAAATCTACAATATTCATAGGCCCTAAGCTACCTAGCTAACTTAGAAAATAAATTAATAGAATAGCCAAAAACGGCTCACAAAATAAAAATAAAAATTACAGTAGATTATTCTAACTGTTTTGTCTTTAAAATATACTTTAAACATTTGAGCAATTAAATAACATAGCAAAAAAGATAAAATAGTAGATTTACAGTAAATGTAAAAATACATGTCAAAAAATAATAAAATTAAAGAATAATATGAAAATGTCTTTAACCACTATACATGTCAATTTACATATCATAAAAGTAAAGGTATATCCACTAAAATATATGTCATGTTTATTCTTAAATAATGCCTATCTCTTGCATTGCGTTGGAGCAACTGTTGCTACTGACCAGACATCTTTATCTTTCAAATAATGTTCTGTCTTATAATACGCTTTCGAACATAAAGTATTCTTTATTTTAAGTTTAAATTGCTCTCATTTAACTTTAGAATTTCCTCTGAATTTTATTATAGTAGCGTATACAGTTACCCATATATGATTTACTGATCTTACTTAATCTGGTTTGTGGCGGTACAATTTTATTTTTATTTCTCGTATTACGACAATGAATATCTGAGTTTCTTAAATATGAACTGGAATTCTTGCGCACATACATTATATTATCAAATATGTACTGCGAGGAAGCGTAAGAATGCCAATTTCTTTAAACAATTCTCTTAGGGATTCATGACTTCGCAGTTTATATATTGCTCTTATTGCCTTTTCTGTAACACAAAGATAGTTTCTATGTTAGCGGCTTGACCCCATAACAAAAGTCCGTAGGACATTATGCTGTGAAAGTAACTAAAATATACAAGCCTGGCCGTAGCAACATCGGTCAATTGTCGAATTTTTCGAACAGCGTAAGCCGCAGAGCTAAGTTTACTAGCCAGTGCTAGTATATGTGGATCCCATTGAACTGTTGCGTCGAGTGTAATCCCAAGAAAACTGTTTCAGTAACATAATCAAGCTTTTCATTCTTAAGAACAACATCGTGTTTAATACTTTTACATTAGGCAAAGAGAATTTAATACATTTAGTTTTTTTAGAATTCAGTACTAAATTGTTTGACGTAAACCATTTATTAACCTGATCTAGTGCGCCGTTTACTTCGTCAATATTTACAGCCTTTCTATCCACTTTAAATATTAAAGAAGTATCATCAGCAAAAGAACTATCTTGGCTTGATTCTGTACCATGAAGGGCAAGTCGTTTATGTACACTAAAAATAGGAACGGTCCTAAAATTGATCCTTGCGGTACACCAATTTTGACAGTAGAACCCAGTGACTTCACACCATTTATCTGCACTCTCTGCGTCCTACCTCCGAGATAAGATTGAACCAAATCAAGTGCTTTTCCTCTTATACCGTAATGGTCCAGTTTCAACAACAGTGTCTCATGATCAACGCAATCAAACGCCTTGACAAATCGCAGAACACCCCTATGACATCCTGCGACTCCTCCCAAGCACCATAAATATGTTGCAGGAGCTTAACAGCAGCGTCGGTTGTCGAGCGCCCTTTCGTAAAACCGAATTGTTGATCATGTAGTAATTTATTGAGATTGAAATGTAGGAGCATTTGATTAAGTATAATTTTCTCAAAACTTTGCTCAAAACTGGTAGTACAGATACTGGCCTAAAGTTACTGGGATCGGTTTTATCGCCAGCTTTAAAAGAGGTATAATTTTACTGTGCTTCATGAGATCAGAAATACGCCATGATCAATGCAAGCATTAAATATACAGGCTAAGTATGGTGCTAATGTATCTATTAAGGAACTACATAGTCTTACTGACATGCCCCATAAATCCTCTGTAGTTTTATTTTTATTTCTTTAAAAGTTTTTAATATTACATTTGCATTAATGTACCTAAACTCAAATACATTATTACAAGTCTGAACATTCGTTTTAAGAAGATTTGACGCGATGATAGGCGAAGAGTTAAGTGACTCAGTAGTTTTAAATGGGATGTTACTGAAAAACTTTCAAACTCATTAGCTACATCAGCGTCTGCAGTAACAATTCCTGAGCAGTCTTTAACGAATGAGATTTTTCAATAGGTTTAGTTCGACCAGTCTCTGAATTAACAACTTTCCAAACAGTTTTAATAACATTTTCAGCAGAGTATATTTTATTTTTGGTGAAAATTGCTTTAGCTTGTATACAAACATTTTGAATATTTTTGAATAATTTTTAACACGTTCAACGAATGTTTCACTATGATTATAAGACTTTTCATCATAGAGCTCAAATAACTTTTTCCTACTTGTTCGAATACCTACAGTCGCCCAGTCACTGAATTTAAATTTAGGATTAATTGTTAATTTCTTTACCTTGAATTTGGCTTCAAATTCATCACGTATCGTTATAAAAGCTTTGAATAAAAGTTATTTGGATTATTAGTATCATAGTCTAGAACCGGTAGTTTTTCTGATAGTGCAGTATGGAATTTGTCTACTTGGTTGGAGCTTATAATTCTTTTACTAATGACAATCTTTTCATCTTTAGGACGACATGGAAAGAGCACGGATTGCCCATTGTGGTCTGATTTACAACAATTTACGATTTCCTGGTCTGAATAGACACAATCACAGTAGATATTGTCTAAACAAGAAGCTGTGGTTGCAGTTATTCGAGTAGGTTCTTTAAATATGTTGTCTAGATTAAACGACTTAAACAAACTGATAAAACGACTTCTAAAAGCAACATTTTCTAATAAGTTTATATTGAAATCTCCACAGACAATATGAAATTTATTCTTTGATTTTAATAATATCTTTAAAACATCTTCCATGATGAGTTCAAACCTCTCATAGTTACTATTTTTAGGTGGTCTGTATACGCACACTATAATATGTTTCTCCAACTCAATGCATGAAAGTTCACACACACATTCAACCGAAAGTCCAACAATATCTTTCCGCTCTTTAGCTTTAATATTTTTATTAACAAGAATAAATGTCCCCCCGCGAATAGTGGACTCTCGATTGAAGGCACTGACTATTTCATAATTTTCGTAATTAATGAGCATTTCATAATCCTTTAACCAATGCTCCGAAATACAAAGAAGGTCACATTTTCTTGCCTCCAGGAACAACTCAATCTCAAGCTCCTTGCCGGGAAAGCCCTGAATATTCTGATGAATAACACTAAGCGGCTTTCCCTTTGTCGTTTTGTTTAGTTTAAATGTTGGGATTTGTTATTCCTGGATGCAAGAGGGCTAAGTCCAATATCATCCGAAATACAATGTATTACCGGGTCAGAAATATTCATAGCTAACATATTAGCTAGATGTTTACGGTAAAAAAGAGATAAGTACATTGTACTGTTCGTCATGATAAAATTATTATCTAAATTAATGTCCACTGTGTATAACTTGTCACTATGACTACATGTCAATTTATACAACATGGTATTAAAATTATAAATTCGACTATTATATTCATCTTGTCCCTTAATATACGGTAATGTGCCTATAATACAGTTATGGACATTTAGGGTGGCGCACGAGTTAATAAAATTAGTCAAGTTCTGCTTGTCGACCCCACTACTATGACTTAGTAATAACACAACTGTGGTATTTTTTGAATAGGTATAGCTAAGCATCTGTTTAGTAACTTGTTCAAACGAGGCCTGGGGTGACAAACATTTTCAACAACCTGATTAAGCTGGTTGTGCAGTAAATAACCTAAACCTTTCCTATATTGTCACTAAAAATAACCGTCCTAGTAACATCATTAGTGTCCACGGGCTTGGGCAGCTGCTGAACCTGCTGGCTACGAGTACACGGCGTGGGCGTGCTTGTGTGCAACGCTGCTATGTTACTACCGCGCTGAACCATCGAGGCGCACTGGGCTCCTTGCGGCGACGCGCGGCGTAAGCAGAACCGCAGGGCGCGCGGGACGCGCGGTGTAGCGAGCGAGTCACGTCGCCCATGCGCGGCACTACCTGGGCCTAGCTCGTTTAGTGGCCTAGCTGGTTGGGGCCCTTGTTGTGCATGTAGACCCTGCTGGTACTGCGGCGTCTGCGCCGCTGGAGTACTGGGCTGGAACCCGGGCCTCTGCAAGACGTGGGGCCCCACGGAATAAGATGTCCCTGTGAAGCAGGACCGCACTCAGGTTTTCGTTCTAGCGGAGTGTGGCACTCCTGGAGGCCTTTCTGTTGTCTTGATCTATTTTCGTCAGTTGCAGGCTGCTGTCTGGCACGCTTATTTTTCAACGAACGACGGTGCCTCTTTTCTTAGCCTTATGGGGTCCGTTGTCATTTGATGAAAAATTAGACAGGTCTCTTGTGTCAGTCAGCAATGAAACATGAGCCTCGTCCGTGTCATTTTGTAGTAAGGCCATGATTTCATTACATTTTTCTTTAATTAAATTATTATTATTCTTTCTTATAGGTGCAGAGGAAGGAGATTGAATTCTCAACTTGTTTTGTGCTTCTTTATACTGATCAGATAAAGCTGAACAAGCTGCTTTGAGTGTGTTGATCTCCTGATGCAACACTACACGTTTAATTAGAATGTTCCGTTTATTTTTGATCTGTCTCCGTAGTAATCTATTTCTATTCAATGCTTTTATTAATTTTGCTTTATGTTTCTGTGGTCTGTTCGGTCTTGCATGGTGTTGCACATTTACTGATGTTGGTTCAGTCCATTGAGCGAACTGTTGATCGCTGGTCACATTTGCAAAAGATAGCTCCTCGTGTAGGGCAAATGACAGTTCATGATGGAGTGATTGTGACTGGATTTTATCTGCTGAGCATTTCTCATTTTGTAAATTGTTGAGGCTGCTGTGTGCCTCTCGAAGCTGTTCTTCAAAAGTCCAACTCGGTCCGAATTAGCCTGCAGTTTACAGTTCTCTACTTGTAGAAAGTCAATGACTGATTGTTTGTGCTCATTATCTACTTTAGATTCTTCAAGTAAACAAAGGGTGTTAGAAAGTTTCAGGTGTATTGTCTCTTTGCTGGATTTTAACATTCTCACATCATATTGCAAGTTATTTCTTTCCTCGACCAGCCGATCAACTTGAGCTTCATAGTCCTTTACTTCTATAATAAGTTTTTGTAATTTTTGCTCTTTAGCCATTGAACGCGTTTCAGTAGGCATTTTGATAGTGCTGCTTGAGCTGAAATTATAAAAAACACTACTTAATATACAATTTACACTTGCTAGCAAGCTAGTGAGTAGGCACTGTAAGTAAATAAACCGTGTGCTATGTGTATGAAAGTAAACAACTGGTCAAGTGTCATCAATTTCACTTCCCCAAGTGATCTGAGACACTAAAATCTAGACTAAAACAAAACTAGCAGGTAAAGTAAGACATTTGTGTTCCTATAGGTATAAAGTATTTGTTGAATAACTTGTCTGAGCGGCAGTTGACCTTCCCGTCAGGTATACTTCGTTAAAAGTAACCTGAGGCAAGTTCACGCGGCTGTGTTATGTATAGGTAGTAAATTCCCACAATAAGTGAGTTGTGCTGTCGTATACTATTGTATTATATGATACTAATGTGGTAATTGATTGTGAATTGTATAAAAGTTATCAAAGAAACGATACTCCCAGGGGATAATCCGTTGCTCGTTCAAATCTTGATTCAAATCCTTTGTCTGTTATGTATGACAGACAGTCGAAAATCCAAGTATTTCCACTCGAATTTGTATCGGACTGCATCCGATATATTATAAACTTATCACTTTCACTATTTCACAAGGATTTTAAACAAGAAAACGTATAAAAACACTAAATTAAAATTAAATTTTATTAACAGCTGATTTTGACGACCGCTCAGCTCGGGGTTGCCAGAGCATCCAGATATCTTATCAACTCCATAATTTTGCTCTCAAGAGCTACATAATTACAGTTTCATTTTGGCCATCTCTAGTGTAGAGTTCGAGAGCCCGAATGTAATTCTAATAATAAGGCCACTTGTGATCCCTTGATCTCACGTTTGGAAGGTTTTAAGGTAAAACTAGATAACTGTAAAAATGAGTTTTTTGAGAATTTGGGTGACTATTTTTTTAAGTCAAAATCCGAAAGTATTTATTTCTCAGTAGGAATTAACAAGATTCTCTTTAAGAAAGTCACATTCTAATTCAAACTTAAAAAAGAGAAAATTTGCCGTGCAAAAGTTTTCTTAAGAGTGTTCTAGTAATCATCAGCTGCAAGATCTTGAGATACTTATCGGTTTAAGGTTATTTCAATTTTATTTTCAGAGAGACTTCGCCTCGTTAGTTAAAAGATTCTTTTTTATTTCGAAACATAATTATCAATTTTTTTTCTAACACATTAACTTGTAAAACTTAATTTAAAAAAACCGGCTCTATTTTTATGTTTCGACATAATATTATTCATTGTTGAGTCTCTTCCGTGGAGCTTGTCCCTTACATTATTTGCACCGTATTAACAATGACTTTTTGAACGGGTTTTTGCAGATTTGCCCACAACTTTATGTACGTAAAAATTACCGAAATTTGACATAGTAACTTTTCCTTTTGGCCCGCATTTTGTACGCACAAATAAATTCTGAAATACTCTTCAGTTCGAGATTTGGTGTAGAATTAAATAAAAGTGGCTTAACGAAATAACCCTTCAAATTACATATATTTTCACCAAATTTTCACCTTAATAAGTATGTAGGTACGTGACGAAAATTCGTTTTCATTAAAAGTCCTCCACAGGTGAAAATTTGTTTAATTTGAAATAAATTTAAAAAAGTAAATAGATTGAAAAGTTGGCAAGGGTCAACAGGTGCGTCGATAACTTCGTGGCAGAGCACCGGCCCCGGGTTTGATTCTCGGTCAATGAGTGAAATTTTTTCAATTTCTTATTTTCATTTATGATGAAATACCTATTATATAATGTAGTGTTTCTTCATGAAAACATCACGGGTTATTTAAGCCCATCAGGAAATTCATCAACTCAATATCCACAGGATCATACAGATTTTTCCATATTTCTGATATTAACCGTAACCGTATTTGACTTTCACTTTGACTTTGAACCACCAGATTGTCAGAAAAAATTATTCCGTACTCTAGAAGGCACGTTAAGACTTTACAATAGCAACCTGAAAGTTCGCGAACTGTCAGTTGATAAAAATTATTTCTATTTCATTTATGCATCCCTCCCGCCCCGCTGTGGACCCTCCCGCTACCCCCTTGCCCTCATTGTATATGTTCAATGACATTTACGTTTTGCAACCATTCACAAAATTGACCACTAAGTGCAAGTAACTGCGTGGCGTAAAATGTAAGCCGCTCCCCCTGGGATCAACGGTTTATTGAGAGTACAGGTTTCGAGTCACGACGACGACGGGTCGTTTTATACAAAAATCAGTTTTTTCCTTGCCTTTTTTTACACACATCACGCCTACATCCCTTGCAGGGTAGGCAGAGTGTGAGATATTTCTTGATTATATTTGCAATATTAGAAATCCTAATGGGTACAATTATTTTATTATCTAAGCTAATCACTCTGATGGATGACGTTTCAGATTCTCAAAAATCGGACAAGTGCGAGTCGGACTCGTAAACGAAGGGTCCCGTACCATTGTGTTTAAAAATAGCATTTATATCACATTTGTTGTATGGGAGCTCCTCTATTTTTTAGTTTTTGTTGTCATAGGGCAATAGTAATATTAGTAATACATGGTTGTGAGAATTTCAACTTTCTAACTGTTACTGTTCATGAGTTACAGCATTTGAACCATCATAGATAAAATCGAGCATAAAAATGACGTTTTTTGTATGGCTGGCTGTATTTTTATTTGTATCAAATGTTCAGTATTTGTTGTTATATATAGCGGCAACAGAAATTCATCGTCTGTGAAAGGACCCCGCACGATTTGTTCGGCAAGGGCCGTCCGGTCAAATTGGCTGAAATTTTGGGGAAAGGTAGTACGTAATGCTCTCAGCAAAATGTAAAAAAATCAGCGAGCGGAAATGACCAGTTTTTGAGATATAGCTATTTGAATGTTGAAGTCACAAAACATATTTTGATGTAAAAACGTAACTCATTAAGTCAAATGTCATATTCTTACTTATTTTTTACGTTCATCTGTATAAAACCAACCCACGAGGTAAATACTTCAATTCGAAAAGTGTCTGTTTCGGGTATCTTACACATAATATATCAGCAAGGCTAGATCGCCTAAGCTATACAAGATACAGCAATGGCTCCAAAGCAATAGTTGTTTAGCACGATTGGCCGATTCTGTTGGCACATGGACACCAAGAGTATTGAGTAGTCCACCAGGACTCCATCTTAACCATAAAATATACAGAAATGCCTCCATAGAAAAAGCTGTTCACCATGATGGATCGCTTCGGCTAACAGATTGACGTCGAGGTTCTGGAATACACCAGGACCTTATCTTAACTATAAAAGATACGGAAATGCTTTCATAACAAAAGTTGTTCAACGTGTTAAGGCGTTTTTGCTGGCACTTTGATATCGAGGGTTTGGAGATCCTAGAGTAGAGCGTGCAATGATCCTATTCCTACGGGAAAGCGGGGAAGTAACAGCTCTAGTTATGAATATACTGCGGCCAACTAGTTAAGCACGCTGTTCAAATGCACAGATTGATCTTTAATCAAGCGGTGCCATTCAACCACATCACTAAACGTTCATTACCTAAGTGGTTGACACAACGTTCAACAGTTCATTCCATTCCATGAAATGCCCAACTAAAGAATGAGATGTATGGTTGAATGGCGTTGTTTGAATACGGAGCTAGCTGTTATTTAATGCTTTATTCAGCAAGTTGAAATAGCCAGTGTTAACATAACTTTTGGTATGGAAATCTCTTATAGTTAAGATGAGGACCTGGTGGTCTACATCAGGTAATCCAGAACCTCGACGTCAATCTGTAAACCGAAGCGATCCATCATGGTGAACAGCTTTTGCTATGGAGGCATTTCTGTATATTTTATGGTTTAGATGGAGTCCTGGTGGACTACTCCATACTCTTGGTGTCCATGTGCCAGCAGAAGCGGCCAATCGTGCTAAACAACTTTTGCTTTGGAGCCATTGCTGTATCTTGTATAGCTTAGGCGATCTAGCTTGCCTTGCTGATATATTATGTGTAAGATACCCGAAACAGACACTTTTCTAATTTAAATATTTACCTCGTGGGTTGGTTTTGTACAGATGAACGTAAAAAATAAGAAAGAATATGACATTTGACTTAATGAGTTATGTTTTTACATCAAAGTATGTTTTGTGACTTCAACATTAAAATAGCTATATCTCAAAAACTGGTCATTTCCGCTCGCTGATTTTTTTACATTTTGATGAGATCATTACGTACCACCCTTCCCCAAAATTACAGCCAATTTGACCGGACGGCCCTTGTCGAACAAATCGTGCGGGGTCCTTTGCGACTCTCTACCTATAACCATTTATTAGATAGTGCCTGCTGACAGACGGACAGACAGCGAAGCCTCAGTAACAGGGATCCGTTTCCACCCTTTGGTTACGGCACCCTAAAAATCTACTAGACTTAGTGCAGCTATTGGAAAAGTATGGATAAGACTTTATTTTTGGATTATAATTACAGCATTTTTTTTTTCAGGATGTAAATAAGGTGTCTAAAAATGAACTTCAAATATTTTAAGGGGTGGACTGACCTCGAAAATAAACAACTTTACCTATGAAACATAGGCGGATAAATAAATAAAATTTGGATCCACTCAGACGCGTCCAGACAGACAGACAATGTTGCCAGCGAATCAAAACTAAGAAAAATCAAGACGCTTTGCAACTTTACGTTTTGTACGGATCACATTATCTTAGACATATGTTTATTTTAGTATGAATGTCTAATGTAGTATTTTGCTGTATAAAATCCGCCATCTTAAATTTATAATTTTATAATATAGCCAGTGTCACTCGCGCTGCTAAGACGAGTCTAACGACAACACATATGTCAAAATCCAACTATCCGATTGGGCCGTATGTAGCCCGTAAAAAAGAATTTTCTTGCCCACATACATACATACATTCTCTCGAAAAACATAACCCTGAAAAAAAGGTGAACGCATACATATACTTACGACTAATTTAATTACATGCCATTGTAAGCATGAGAGATCCAAAGTATTTCATTTTACTTTTCTTGGTCTGAGTCTCTTGGGGAAAGTTGCTCAGTTTTATGAACTGAACTCAACCCATCAAATATATCCTGTTAATTTTTTTACACCATAAATGTCTGTTTTTTTTTATAGGTTTCCCAAATAAAAAGTCCTATCCATACTTTTGCCAACTTGTGAAAAAATCAAAAATGGATCAAATAGTTTTTTCTATCTGACATTTCCCGTCATTTTTTGATCGAAGCGCGAAGAAACAAAACAATATACCCACCCACCACAGCCACCCACCTAAGACACTTTCCAAGACATAAGAGCCTATAGGTAACACTAGCGTTTTCGGAGCGGATGCTGAGCGGAGCGTATGCGCACCAAATTCGTAGCATACGTGCGGCGGATGCGTAGCGAATGGATTTGCATTGTTTTGATACAAATAACGACGGTATCCGCCGCACGTCCGCGAAAAATTCACTGCGCATCCGCCGCGCCTACGCAGCTACGTCGCGCGTCGGTGGTGCGAATTCGCTGCACATCTGCCACGCATTTACAAAGAATTTGCTGCTCACCTGCTTCGCTCCGCATCCGCTCTCAAACTGCTAGTGTGATAAGGCCAAACTCCTTGTTGAAACAAATCTGAAACTCTTCCCTTACTCTGCCTATTTTGTTACAAATAATGATAAAACATTTTGTGCATTCATGATCATGCATGACACATTTCATAAGGATTATAAGAGATGCAAAAAAATATAAACAAAACTTTGAAAAAAAAAAACAAAATAGGTATGTATTGGCATTAGCAGGAATTGAACTCCACTCTCTTTGTTTCAAAGTCTCGCATCTGACCATGTGAGCTATTTTGTCATACCATAATCGGTCGAAATAGCTGATCTAAATCAAATCGCATCTTATGTCATACCAATATCTGCTATAGGTATATAATTTATTGCAAAGCGCTACATAGGGTAAGCAGTACCTTGTAAATTAACTATACCTGGTAAAAATAACTAGTAATAACTACATTTCGCAATAAACCGCCTCTGTGGTAATCATTGGTTTATTTTCTTTATCCATGCAGTAAAATTTCTGATTTATATTGCTCTTTACTATGGTGCAATTAAAATTTTTACCGCTAAATTGTGATTTATATTGCAAATATGTTGTATTGTATTGGTCGTTGTAGTACTTACATATGTACGTACCGACCTTCATTCAAGTCCAAATAAATAATTAGGTAACTGAAGTAAAGCTACTCAATTAGTACTACGAGTTATTTTATGATCCATTATTTAGCCTATCTTCTGGTGGTTTGGTGCCTATGTTAATTCACATATGTAAATTGTACAAAAATAAACTACACATTAAAGTTTGACTAGTGTTCAAGAAGTAGAAAATATCTACGTAGACATGAATTATTGAATTTAAAACATATCAAAACAAAGTAAAAAATAAAAGACCCGGTATTATTGAGACCTTGTATACTTGCTAAATGAGGGCCAGAGAGTCAATCTGTATCGCCACCCCCTTCCTGCCCTCACCCCGCAGCCATGAAAGAGACAGTTGTAGCTCGGTACCGGAAACGTGTATAAAATTTGCGTTCTGGGTTTACTAGGTTCCCCGTTCGAAATCTCCACAAAATTTGTTGATAGTAGCATCATTTTGCTGCCAATAAAATATTCTATGCCCGTATCATCTGCTTTGCTGAAATTATCGTCATATTAAGAAGATACCAGGGCCTAAACTTGCTGATTATTTTGAGACATTTTGCGACGGTCATATCTTTTTTTAAATGCATTATTCCAACCAGAAAATGAATATTAGGCATAGATCTAGTCAAGAAGAGTTATCGTGCCAAAAATTGTTTTGATCGGTTGCGAATTGGCTGAGGGATACGGTAACATCGTTTGTATGAAAAAATCCAGACTCACGATTCTCTCAAGCCGTCGTCAGTCCCGGTTCCTGCTGTCTATGATAAATGCGACAGTGGTCGTTTCACAACCACGTCAGAGGCCGCCTAATAAAATGTGGTTAAAAACTCTGACACCAGGGTTCATCGGGTCATTAGACAACTCAGTTCCCCTTATTAAAAATATCGGGTGATTCATCAACTCTTGGTCCCAGACGATCATCTAGATATTGCCGTATTTCTGATATTAACCCTTTATCAGCGGCTATATTGGGCGCCCCACCGCGCAGGCCAGACACCCGCCGAGCCAAGGTGATCATTTACTCTCATAGCCTTTTATTAACCCGTCTTTTGAAGCAAGATTTAAGAGGTGATATTAAAGAAAACGATATGTACTGTGGGCCGTTTCTCAAAAAATTGGCCGCACAACCTGTGCATCAGTTTACGTCAGATATTTTTTATATTTATGCACCCAGCTGATAACTTTTGCCATATTCGTTTTTAAACACAGTTCTTGCACAAAGGCCATGTGTATATAATATCGCTCGAGGTATATTATATACTTTTAAACTGATTTTTACGTATATTTGGTCGCTAACCTGAGTGTCTTTTCACGATGTGCTTATGTTTAAACATTAAAAAAATATATTAATGCGCAAAAATAAAATATTCTACCAAACGTTTCTATTTACGTATATCCATAGGAGAAGAATCACACAATATAATAACCTAATATTCATTATTCATAACATAAAATACAATTTAAAGTTTTGTACGAACATTTTTGTCGTTAATCTGCAAATGTGAAAACACGATCGCACCGCGGGTACCACTTCACCTCTCCCGTCTCACTCTGCAACACCTGAACCAGCCATTCACTAGCAAACATCTGCTGAGAGAAGGCCTTGTCAGTTGTTCAGTTTCCGGAGAAAAGGCAAGCTATATATCGGATTCTGGAGTTTGTAACGGGTATGTAGTCGTTTTTATGCCTCTTTTATGTAAAAAACTATGCTACCCGTTGCACTCATTTCAAGTTATAATGTGTAAAATAGTGTTTGATTTAATGTGTCTAAGTGAGCAATCCTTGCACAAAATGGTTTTCCTGTGATGACGAAATAACTGCTATTTAGTCGTTAACCTGCCGGTCGTTCACCTGTCTCAAAAATGCAGGTGAACGACCAAATAGCAGGTTAGCGTTAATTATCATACAAAATGTGTAATTAATAATATAAAATAAATGATCTAATTAATTGCTTAATATTTTACTAATTTGATAAAAGTAGTCCTCAATTTATTTAACAACAATTTTAGAAGGGTTTTTCTAAAAAACATTGAATTGTTCATAGAGATACTTTATAATACTTATTAAAAGTTTGATTTAGTTGAAGTGCAAAAATGTTCATATGTGTGCTGTACGAATTTAAGTTACTGTATGATTAGGTATTTTGTGTTTCTATTGCTGAGAAATTACAGCCCGTACCCGTAGTCGTTAACCTGCTGACGTTACTTAGTAAATTTGTACTAAAATGTCGTTAACCTGCACCTATTGTCCTTAACCTGGCGACATTGTCGTTCACCTGCCCCCCTCGTAATTTAGATTGCCCATATGTCCTAAAGTAATGAAAAAAATTGCTTCCCTCCACTAAATATGTAATAAAGAACCATTAATCTAGCTAGCAAGATATTTTTTTTCGCGAAAACACGAACTTTTTAAAAACACGCAAAAATGAAATCTTGCGGCCAATTTTTTGAGAACTGCCCTTTGGTGTTTTACTGGTTGTCCATAGACGGAAGTCAATAATAGGTATATTTGCGAACTAGCTCTTTTTCTGAAATTTGAAGAGTTCATCGATTTTAATAAATTCAAATTCAATAATTTATTTCTCAGTAGGAATTTACAAGATTATCTTTAAGAAAGTCACATTCTAATTCAAACTTTATAGATTTCCAACTAAAATAGATTTCCATAGTCAGATTTTGAAAATTATTAAATCAGCTCAGTTACATCACAGAATAGAGAGCGCACGCTAGTACATAGGTGATCCAATTCAGACCTGATAACAGAACTAAAATACAAGCAACCGGGACGGAGTGTGCCCTCCCAAGCACGGAACTCTCTTTTTTACAGACGTGGTCCAACCAGTTATTACCTGGGAAAAATTGAATACCAAATTTTAAAACACTTCTCGTGTTAGGTAAACAATTTTTGGAAAACTTCCAAAATCCTTCGGCATCAGTACTGCCTACGCCCTAACCAACTGGGCTACCGCGGTTCTAATCGAAGGTCGCAGGTTCAAATCCTGCCTGCGGTGAAAATTTTGGAAGTTTTCCAAAAACCTGGGAAAAATCTAACTTAGGTACTTAATTGACAAAATCAATTTCGTTTTTCTGCGAGCATCGATCCAAGGACATCTAGATCCGCAGACAGATCTCATACCATTTAACCACGAAAGCAATCATGTTAGTTGGACAATATTGTTGTAGGTATGCGGGCGGGGCGTGTGCCGGCGTTCAAACTTTGGGATTCAAACCTACTACCTCCATTCCAAGAGCACTTTTCCCAACTACACCAAAGAAGCCGTACTTTTAGTACTTAAGCAACATCCCTATTTGTACGTACCATTGTTAAGGCGCGTCTTCTTTATCTCGCAGCTAAAATTAGAACGCGATACCTAGCTCGCCTTAACACTCAAAACATCGAAAATTCAACTTTAACCCTTTTACTTAAGAGCCATACTGACTGCAAGGAATAAAGATGGCCGTCGCACTATTTCTTCGACGGAACAAACTTAAGGAAATGCTTAGGTTACGTAAAATGGTCTTTATGTCAATTGTTTAAGGGTTATAGTGGGTGTAAGATGTTAGTTAGTTTCTGTTGACAAAGAAGACTTGAGCGGCAAATGAATGTTTCACTTTTCGTATCCAGGGAACGTTGATAACTACAAACTAATGACTCTTTCAGTGTACACTAAAAAAAATGAATAAGAAAGTCTAATTAAGCACTTCTTGTTTAGTTGCTTTACGAAGGCTAAACGTCAGACTAATGGCGCCGCCAAACAGGAAAAAAACCCTGGCTGAATACGCTGGTCATCTAGAAATTAATGGATGAACTACAGACAATATCTAACCAGAAAAAATATTTAAATCTAATAAAATAGATAAGGTATGTGTGCCAAAATTGCTAAAAGTGGCTACTCTTTGCAAATTCGGCATATATACGGTTATATTTAATTAAGTACAAATTTTTTGAGGGTGTAATCTACTCACAAAACTGACCAACTTTTGTTTGAAACTTTTCATCGAAATATGAAAAAAAAATGGACCACCCATACTAAGTGACACACTTTTCCAACATTTTTGTATGGGAGGTCCAGTTTTTTTTTTCATATTTCGAAAAAAAGTTTCTAACAAAAGTTGTTCAGTTTTAATATTTTCATTTGTTTGTACAACTATCACTCATAATTAAAACAACTTCAACGGATTAAAAAAACATACTAGATTGGATTAGTAAAATTGACTAAAACTAAAATTGAATAGACTGGATTAGTAAAATACAACTAAAATCCGTTGAAGTTGTTTTAATTGTTCAGTTTTGTGAGTAGACCACACCCTTAAGAGATTTGTACTTAATTAAATGTAACCCTATATAAGTACAGTTTTCCAAAAGCTTTACTGATTCTAAAAATTCTTCGTTGTTAGTGATTTTTCACTGAGCGGCGCTAGTGTTACTGAGGACCTTTACTTTATATCATAAAGGCAGCAGTTCGAAAACTTAAATCTCTTAACACCCCTGCTCTTGACAGATGTCAAAAGCGAGTAAGAAAATGAATTCAAGAAGATGCCGTAGAAGAGAAGATGTGGACACATAATGTCCTCTTGCGAGTGGGGGGTTAATTACTTTAACTGTCACTTTCCGTCAAAATATCTAGTCTAGTAATAATAAAGGATATAGTGCGTTTCATCTTGCAGTTCCTATGGCGTCATGTTAGTAGCATTGATTTGTGTGTAATATTATGGCCGCCGTATAAAATCACATACATATTTCCAATGCTACCTACATGACGCCATAGGAACTATTAAATGAAAAATCACATACAAATTTCCAATGCTACCAACATGACGCCATAGGAACTATTAAATGAAACGCACTATAGCTGATATCTTATCTAAGATGTCTTGATCTAAGTTCAATGATCTAAGTCATTTTAAAATTCTTGTCCCTTATTTTGACAGAAAATGCGCTTTTAGTTTCAAATTAGTCGTTCGTGATCATCTCATGTCCTTTTCTAAACCAATTGGGGTGGGTGGGGTCTACCTCCTAGCGGTCCACCCCGGGCAACGTCCTCATATGTGTTGGCGGCTGAAGATCCCAAAAAGCGGTGGTAGGCCATGAAAGGGGCCGCCTGGCTCGCGACCACCATCCCGCCGGAGTCCGGCGCCAAACAGCCTTGCTGTGTTCCGTCGGTGTGCGGGACTGCCAGTGCCATTGGGGGGTAGCAATGTAGTCAGTTGCGCTGCCGGAACCGGTCTTTGTCTTTAGGTGATGCTGTATCCGGTAACTCGTTTTGGAGGGTAGCGGGATCCGAGGCACGGTCTCAGCCGTTGGCCGACCGCAGTCAGTAGGGGGCCCGACTTGCGCGCTAGCCACGCGCAAAGGCTGCCGCCAACTGTGAAAAATCCCGGTATACTCCACCGTGCCAGTTGGCGGCTGGATGGGAGGACCCGGTGGAGTGTTATCGGGGGCTCGGGCGTCCCCGCAGTCTCCAAGCGAGTTCCTCTCTGATCAGTTGAACCGAAAGGTACGAGTAGGGTTTCTAAGCAGCGCCTCGACTATCTTTTCTTTCCCCACAAAAACTCTTTTAAAAACATGAAAAAGCTAAACAGAAGAAAAAGTTTGACCAACGGCAACACTTCCTCCCACTCAAAGTGCACCTCACGAACATCCGAGGTCTACACACAAACCTAGATCCGGTCCATCACCACCTGGAGACCGAGAAGCCGCACTTATTCTTCTTAACGGAGACGCAGATAGCTACACCGTTGGACGTGGCATACCTCAACTACCCTGGTTACACTCTTGAGCACAAGTTTAAGAAGCGTGCAGGGGTCTGTGTGTATGTTCGCGATGACGTTTGCTGTAAGCGTCTCCGTGGCTTTGAGAATTCAGGGTTTCCCGTGCTGTGGCTTTTGTTGACACTGAGTAGAGAAAACTCTACGCCAGTGTTTACCGTTCGCACAGCGGAGATCAGGAGACGACTGGACTCATGGAGTACCTCTCTGAGACGGCAGATACAGCAATTCAGCGATATCCAACAGCAGAGCTTGTTTTTCTGGGGGACTTCAATGCTCACCATAAAGAGTGGCTGTTCCCATACCAGAAAACTGACCATGCTGGGCGAGAGGCGCGTAAACTAGCATTGGCGCTAGATCTCACCCAGCTGGTGGAACAAGCGACGCGAATACCAGATATCACAGACCACACACCCAATTGCCTGGACCTTCTGCTGACAACTGATCCGCACAGACATTCGGTTTCGGTCTCGGCTCCGCTGGGATCATCCGACCACTGTGTGGTGAAATCCGTGTCCATCTGCTCTCCTCCGGATTACACCCTAGGGGCACGAGGAGAGTATGGCGATACGAGTCAGCAGACTGGGACGATGCGTGCTTTCTTTGCTTCATACCCGTGGCGGCAAATGTGTTTCTTCGAAGACCCTCATACGTCGCTGATGCGATCACAGCTGTAATCCGGCAGGAATGGAATATTTCATTCCTTTCTCCGATATCCCGCTCGGTTATAAAGCCCAACCTTGGTTCAATGCGGACTGTGCTCGAGCTGAGGCTCGTAAACAGTCCGCTTACTAAGCTTGGGTAAAAGCTCGTGATCGAAAAGTGCGAGCGAGAAGAGTGCGAGCAAAGAAGAGAGCATATAATGCCGCCGCCAGGTATAGCAAACGGGTGCTACGAAAAGCTAGGTTCGACCATATTAGCCGTATTGGGGCAAAGCTTGCATCACACCCACCGGGTAGTAAGCAGTTCTGGTCCTTTCGAAATCAGTCGAATCCAACTTCTGCCGTCCTCACTACCTCCAATGCAGAAACCTGATGGGTCGCTTGCCCACACCGCGGCAGAGAAAGCAAATTTATTTGCCGATCTGTTTGCGAGCAACTCTCGTATAGACGCTGGCTCGAAATATCCACCCACCCTACCTCACTGTGATTCTTTGATGTCTGAGATCACAGTGCACAAAGAGGTCCGTAGAGCCCTTCGCAGTCTGGACGTGAACAAGGCCAGTGGTCCTGATGGCATACCAGCAAGATTGTTGAGGTATTGTGCGCCTGAGTTGTCTCCTGTACTGACACGCTTGTACCGCCTCTCTCGTGTCAAAAATTGTACCAAAATCTTGGAAGCTTGCCAATGTGCAACCTGTGCCCAAGAAGGGTAGCCGTGCCGACCCTAGCAACTATCGACCGATCGCCATCACTTCCGTACTCTGTAAGGTTATGGAAAGAGTTCTGAACTGCAAACTGCTTTCGTACCTCGAAGACTATGATCTTCTCAGTGATTGTCAATATGGCTTCCGCCGAGGGCGTTCCACGGAGATCTTCTAGTGTACTTAACGCATTGCTGGGGCGAGGCCATTGAAAACCACGGCGAAGCAATAGCAGTGTCGCTGGACATTTCAAAGGCCTTCGATAGGGTGTGGCATGCGAGTCTGTTGAGCAAGCTTCCAGCGTACGGCATACCCACTGGCTTCTGTAGCTGGGTGGCTGACTTCCTGAGTGAACGGTCGATCCGAGTGGTCATAGACGGCTGCTCCTCTGACCTCAAGGCTATTGACGCCGGAGTTCCTCAGGGTCTGTACTCTCCGCGACGCTTTTCCTGCTGCACATCAATGACCTTCTATCTTCAGGAATTGTTGGGTACGCAGATGACAGTACTGTCACCGAGAAATATCTGTCCGGCGCAGGAGCCAGTGGTGATGAAATCCAAAGATTGAGAAAGGCTATGATTGAGCGTACGAGCCTGACGTTAAGTAACGTCTCCCAGTGGGGCGATGACAATCTCGTCAGCTTCAATGCTTCAAAAACGCAGGCGTGTCTTTTCTCCGCAAAGGAGTCCTTTCACCTTTTCTCCTACTTTCGGGGTACATCTGTTCCAGTGACCAACACTCTTCAACTCCTTGGCATGGAGCTGTCCTCTGACCTCAACTTCGGCACCACCATCGAGTCCAAGGCTCAAATTGCAGCTAGAAAGTTGGGCGTCCTGAATAAAGTCAAGCGGTACTTCACGCCTGAACAGCTTCTAACTCTTTATAAAGCTCAAGTCCGATCTTGCATGGAGTACTGCTGTCACCTTTGGGATGGCTCGGCTAAATACCAACTTGCTGCACTGGATTCGGTGGAACGCAGAGCCAAGAGATTAATAGGCGATAAAAAACTGGTGGCGACCAAGCTTCACAGCCTGGCTCACCGCCGCAAGGTTGCTTGCCTATCGGTCTTCTACAGATTGTACTTCGGAGAGTGTGCGCGTGAGCTGCATGAGCTCATACCACCGTCTCCTTTCTTCCATCGGACATCCAGACGCACGGCCGGCTACCATCCGTTCTTAGTTGATATACCCACATTACGCACTAAGCGCTTCAAATCATCTTTCATTATGCGCACGGCTAAAGAATGGAATTCCCTGCCTGCGTCTGTATTTCCGAGTGCATATAACCTGAATCTCTTTAAGTCTAGAGTGAATAGGCATCTTCTGGGCAAGCTCGCTCCACCGTAGATCCCATCTCTGCTCTAGGGTAAGATTGGGGTCAAGAGTAAGCCCATCTTACATAAAAAAAAAAAAAAAAAAAAAAAAAATTAGACGGCAAATGATAGCACTAATTTTTGTGCTGTGAGCAGCAGCGACGTCGTCCGTCTCACGTCTCATGTTTTACGTCTAATGTACGGAACTAAGGCCTAAGAACTGACGGTAGATATGATTGTTTACAAAAAAGTTAGGCGCGTGTTTAGACAGTGTTTAAATTAATTTTACAAGCGACTTAAACCATGTCTAACTTTTTTCGTAATAACGCGGTGTAAGTTTATTTAAAAATACATCTATTTTCCTTCTGTTTAGCCATGTTGACAAGATTCACATCCTTTGAAACACGAGGCAGCCATTATTTTACTGTGGAAATATAAAAGTGCTAGTTTTTCTTATGAACAAACAAGCAAAATGGCAGAGAAAAGAAATTCTACTGAGATTTTATTTTTATCGATGCGGATTGCGTTAAATCACCGTTAAATGCACTAAAGTACACCCTTTCGAATATGCTATATTTGACAGATGTCAAACCCATACTATAGTGCGTTTCATCTTATAGTTCCTATGGCGTCATGTTGGTAGCATTGGAAATTTGTATGTAATATTATACGGCGCCAAAAAATTACATATTTTCCAATGCTACCAACCATGGCGCCATAGGAACTAAAAGATGAAACGCACTACCTATAGAAGACATGTCAACAAAAAAATAGACCTGTACTTTTGACAGCTGTCAAATAATATGGCCTATTCAAACGACTGTACTGTATTTTAAGTATTGAACCGGGTCTATCGCGATAATTATTTAGGTAAACCAGTCAACCCGCGACCACAACACATGAAACTGTGTTGAAACGTCGGGACACAGGTAAATTATAAAGGTTTACCTAAATAATTATCGCGATAGACCCGGTTCAATACTTAAAATGTGTGAAAACAATCGCGAGTGCTTCAAAAGTTAGACTGTACTGTAGTCTTTGACTGTAGTGACTCAGTATTTTTTCTGTAAAGATAGTATTTTTGCGGCCGTTAACGGTCTGCCTACCTCGTATGGGATAAAGGCGTGATACGTGTATGTATGCATGTAGGTACGTAGTCCGACCCTCACACTTTGTATAACCAAAGCAAATAAAGAAGAAATGGAAAATTCCTTTTGTATTTTTACCCGACTGCCTCAGAACGAGGGTTATTTCTTTCGAGAGTATGTATATAGAATGTAAAAAAATCAACTGCAAATATCATAAGGGATGAACCAGCGCATGAAACTGAACAACTTTCCCCATAGAACATAGGCCGAAATATGAAAAATAAAATTTGTACCTTCCGTACAAACTGTACTAGCCGACCAAGTCAATCGTATGGGAGGTGCAATTTTTTTTCATATTTCGACCTATGTTCCTTGGGGAAAGTTGTTCAGTTTCATGGGCTGGTTCACCCCTTAAAATATTTGCAGTTTATTTTTTACACCTTATATGTATGTAGACAATGAATTCACGGGCTACAACCCAAACGGCTCTGGATGGATGGACGAACTGGACAGTACACAATTTTAAAAAAATCCTATGAGGAGTAATGACGTCATCTTTTTTTTGTATGGGGAAAAAAAAAATTTGTTCCAAAACCTATCGTGTGTGGTATCAAATGAAAGGCCTTGCTAAGCCAATTCTAAAAATATATCACATTATTATATTTAAGTCACTTGTATAAAATTAAATAGGAAATAATTCTCGAAACATGCCACATTTGGGCTTCTCCAGGTATGATACGGTTGAATCATTACTTATGAAATATACGTAATATAATGTGTAATATCCTCATCTCTAACCTCAAGAAAGGTTCTACGGATTTTTTGTCTCGAAGTAATTTTTTTTGAATTTTAAAATTACAGAAATTTATGAAAACACACTTAGTTGAAATTTGGCATCGAAAGTTCAATTTTGGACACCGAGAATGATAAAAATATAGCCAGTTGAGATTACAATCATATTATTTTGTACATCACATCATATTCATTTTGAAAAAAAGAATGTTATGTGCTTCGGAGGGCACGGTTAACCCTCGGCCCCATCGCAGTCGCTCTCTATGAATAATAAGACGGCGGCGGTCCGTCAGGGTCGTCAGTTAGGGGCTGAATAGTAACCATGGTTCATCGGGTCGTTCGTAGACTCTGTGTCCCACTTTTCAGAACAAGATTTATTAATAATAGGATGATAAATATAAATGCGAGAGATGTTTTCGATTGATGGTTAAAGTGATCATTTCTCTATACACGCATTATATAAGTACACACCGGCAAAATTAACGGACTCTATGCATAATAATAAAGTTGTAGAGGGTCGAAAGCCTGTACATAAAAGATATTGGAAAATAAATTGTCAGCGAATTCTTGAAATTGATAACAAAACACGTTTCAAAAGTTTTTACATATTTTTTCCGTTTAGATGTTTGTATGTGACAGCATCCTGAAAAACTACTGAACGGATTTTGATAGAATTTGGTACAAAGATTGCTATCGCATTGAAGAAGGTAAAGGCTACTTTTTTTCTCCACTTGAGGGACAGGAGTATCTGATGTGTGTACCACTAGAAGCACAACCACGAGCCCAGCTAAACAATGGGAAATACATTTATGGCATCAAAGCAAGAATTGTTTAGCATCATGGAATGCTCCTGCTGGCAAACATAGATCGAAGGTTTGGAGAACCTTATGGTGACCACCAGGTGCACCTCCAAGAGCCCAGCTAAACTACAGGAGACACATATTATATAGGGTGAAATTTTACTAGTGACCGATAGCGAAAACTCAGAACCGGCTGGTGACAAGGAACAACTTTCCCCAAGGAACATATGTCGAAATAAGAAAAAAAATTTTGGACCTCCCATACAACATTGCTGATCAGCTGATTTGAGTTACTATGGGAGGTCAAAATTTTTTTTTCGTATTTCGACCTATGTTCCTTAGGGAAAGTTGTTCCTTATCACCAGCCGGTTCTGTGGTTTCGCTATCGGTCACTAGTTAAATTTCACCCGATATAGTCCCAAAGCAAAAATTATTTAGCGCGTTGGGACGTGTCTGCTGGAACATATAAATCGAAGGTTTGAAGAACTACAGGAGATACATATACGTGCCCGAAGAAAAAATTATTCATCTTGATTGGGCCCTCCTGCTAGCAATTAGAAATCAAAGGTTTTGAAAACCTGATGTAGACCATCAGGAGTACCAAAAATAGCCTAGCTTAAATAGGTACATGAAATATACATATGGCCTCAAGGAAAAGAATATTTAGCATGGCGGGACATTTCTGCTGGCAAATAGCTAATGAAGGTGATGGATACCCTGGGAATAAATGTAAGGATGCTGGTGTGGGAATAATGTGTGTATAGACAAATGAAAATTATAAAGATGAACCAAAACTACTCTCGCATCTGTATTTATCATCTTATAATTAATAAATCTTGTTCTGTCAAGTGGGACACTGAGTCTACGAACGACCCGATGAACCATGGTTACTATTCGGCCCCTATCTATCGACCCTGACCGACCGCCGCCGTCTAATTATTCATAGAGAGCGACTGCGATGGGGCCGAGGGTTAACCGACCCTCCGAAGCACATAACATGTTATTTTTGAAAAACGAATATGATGTACATATAATTAAAATCTCATCTGGCTTTATTTTTATCATTCTCGGTAACCAAAATGGAACTTTCGATGCCAAATTTCAACTAAGTGTGTTTTCATAAATTTCTGTAACTTTAAAATTCAAAAAAAATTACTTAAAGACAAAAAATCCGTAGTACCTTTCTTGAGGTTAGAGATGAGGATATTACACATTATATTACGTATATTTCATAAGTAAAGATTCAACCGTATCATACCTGGAGAAGCCCAAACCTGGCATGTTTCGAGAATTATTTCCTATTTAATTTTATACAAGTGACTTAAATATAATAATGTGATATATTTTTAGAATCGGCTTAGCAAGGCCTTTCATTTGATACCACACACAATAGGTTTTGGAACAATTTTTTTTTTCCATACAAAAAAAAGATGACGTCATTACTCCTCATAGGATTTTTTAAAAATTGTGTACTACGGGTCAAATCGATTCATTGACCCTAAAGATTAAGTGTACCAAATTTCAGAACTCTTCTCTCAGGTGCAGCATGTTCCATACATTCGGCCAGCGAGCCGCTAAGGCTATTAGATATTTGTATTAGCAGCGTGAGTGACATTGGCTATATTCAAAATTTTTACATTCAAGATGGCGGATTTTTATCACAAAGAGAGCTGGTGTGGCACAATGGTTAGTACGACTGCCTGCGACGCAGAAGGTTCCAGGCTCAATTCCCGATGAGGTCACTCTCAAAGTGTATATTTATCACTTTGTGAATTTGTTAGTCTAGTGAGGACAGGTGCCCAAGAAGAAGAGATCGCAAAATACAACTTTGAAATTACCGCAGTCGGGTTTTTGTTTTTTAATACATCTGCTTGTATTTGTCAGCATTCCACTGTCTCATATTCTCACAAGCTTATGCAGACGACCCGCTCGAGTTGCACACAATATTAGATGTGTAGTGCCGTGTGGTGCCGGCTTGAAATAGCACCAGCCTAAAATGTTTACCACAAAATAGAGAGTTTACAAAAAGTTCACTCGGCCCTATTTCGGATTTTCGCCATTGGCACTTGTTACACAGACAGGGTTGCTACTGTCAAAAAGCTCAAGGTAAAAAGTATAAATACAGCAAATACTGACAAAGAACGTCATTATGATTCTGAGCCAGTTTTAAATCCAATGAATATGACGTTCGTGTCAACCACCTTCTTAGTTACCTTGACTTCCCCTGAGATTCCGGTTTTTTCCAGTTTTCGTCAGTAAGCTTCAAAATCGTCGTTCCCCTAATTGGTGTCTTTACCATGAGTTTTGTAAGCAGCGACTAAGGGATAATTATCCAGTAAATGGGCAGCAGTTTCTAGTATTTTTTCTGAGGCGATAGTCTTTTTGCGGTTGTTTTCACTCTATGCCTACCTCACAAGCGATGAAGGCGTGATACGTGTATCTACCTACATAGTCCGATCCGCATACTTTGTATAACCAAAGCAAATAAAGAAGAAATGGGAAATTCCTATAGCATTGTATTTGTCTCGCTAAGCATTCCACTGTCTCATACTCCCCTCATATTCTCACGAGCTTATGCAGACGACCTGCTCGAGTTGCACACAATATGAAAGGCAAGCTCCACAGGACGCGACGCGCAACATGACATCTGTCAGACAAGCGATCGTCATCCGTTATCGATGCGACTTGCGTCTCACGTGTGTAGCTTTGTCTCTTCTGTTTCGAATACATTTTATATGGAAACTATTTTAAGCGTCGTGTCGCACGATTACTTGTATGTAGGGAATGCAATCTCGATCTCGCGAGATCTCGAAATCACCGAGATCTCGAGCTATTTTTCGAGATCGAGATCTCGAAAAAAGTAATCTCGAGTCAAAAAAATTCTCCGAGATCTCGGCATTATACGACGAGATTTTAAACGAGATTTCGAGATTGAGCTTTAAGGCATTGACGTATTTATTGATGTGAGTAGCTTAGTTCCGGTGTCTGCCGAACTAGGCCGAGCACACTTTTATTCAGCGAGAGCACTGCTGTTGTAATCATTTATAGAGGAAACGCAAGGGATGGACAGGATATGAGATAGATAGGATGCTACTGACTGGGGGTAGTACGGCAAAGTGAGTAAACACATCGCAACTTTCGGTCTAGAAGCTGAGATGGATGATTATTATTACAACAGTACCATAAAATGGAAAGAAATTTTAATTTTGATGTTTTTGTATGAAATAAGCAAAATCTCGATCTCGATCTCGAAAGTTCGAGATCTCGGCCAATAATCCAACGAGATCTCGAGTTGGTCAATCTCGAACCATAAGATCTCGACCGAGATCTCGAGTCGTCAATCTCGGCTCGAGATTGCATTCCCTACTTGTATGACAGATGCCACGTTACGTCTCACGTCTCTTGTCAAGGTACTTTGTGAAGCTCTTGTTATAGTGCGTTTCATCTTATAGTTCCTATGGCGTCATGTTGGTAGCATTGGAAATTTGTATGAAAATGATACGGCGGCAAAAATTTTACATACAAATTTCCAATGCTACCAACATGACCCCATAGGAACTATAAAATGAAACGCACCATACTTCGTGTGTGTAGTGCCGTGTGATGCCGGCTTAGAATGTCATCACCCCATATCTTTCTCGTGGGTGTCGTAAGAGGCGACTAAAGGATAAATTCATCCAGGGGCATAAGAGTATTACTTATTTATTCTTATGCCAGGGGTTCGATCCCTGGATGCACCAACCCGCCTGCCAAGCGTGGTGAGTATGGCAAATACCCCCTACTAGAGGGAGGCCCATGTTCAGCAGTGGACTTTATTGTGGCTGTTATAGTAGTAGTAGTAGTATGGTTTTTATTGGGGCCGAAAGAGAACAAAACAGTCCAGAATAACCTACGAACCTTAGTACGGAACCCTCGGTGGGCGAGTCCAACTCGCACTTGGTCGGCTCTTTTTTTACATTTCCTAGGAAAATTGTACAGTTTCTTGAGCTGGGTCCAGCTTTTTGTAAAATTATAAATAGCGTTTTAATAAAAAATTCTGACACAATTTCTTGAAAATTAAAATCTAAGAGAACTTGAACAATACCTCTGGGGTTTGCAGCTGCATTTTATTGTCCTGCTTAGAATTCTTTCGCCTCACGCGGTTTAATACAACCCCTTTCTGTATACAGGGTGTCTTGTATTTTATAGGTAGGAAAAATAAATATACTTTAAACCGACATGGTAGGTGTTTCAAATATTTGGCAGGTATTTAATGGGGTGTCTTGTTTGAAGCAGCCGAAGTTTGCTCCAAAAGCTACGGGGTTTTAGGGACGGTGTAACGAAAACTTTGCAGGCATGATCAGACCATCAAAATGGGTGGCCGGTTTTTTTTTTTCGTTTCCAACCATTGGCTCCATAGTAAAAGTTGTTCAGTTTCATGGTCTGAAGACGCCTGCAAAGTTTTCGTTACACCGTCCCTAACACCCTGTATTTTGGAGCAAAATTTACACATAACAGCCTTGTGCTACTTCATTTTGTACTCCGCAAAACTTGTTGCGGCGACACCAACTGAGTTGAGATAAAAGCAGGCAAATGATGATGATGATGATACATACATACTCACGCACATACTATTGAAATAAGATAACCGTCAGATTTGAGTAACGAGTTTTCAGTTTGAATTGTGAAAAAAATACAGTTTTATCATCTCATCACAACATTTTTTTTATACAGTACCTGTTGAATAGTTTTCTCCTTTCAAGTGAAACCAGCTACCCTGTATAGCCTGGTACACCTACATCACAACTCGAGACCGTGGTTATGCAGACACACACACAGCTAGAACTAGAACAAATAGCAGAGAATACTCCCACACCCCTACGTCGTCCCTTATGGGGTAGGCAGACAACTGAAATCAGCCACCCTGTATAGTATAGCTTGGTACACCTACAAAACAAGTCGAGACGGTGTTAATGCAAACACGAACACAGCTAGAACAAATAGCAAAGAATATTCCCACGCCTATATCCCGTGCGGGGTAGGCAGACAACTGAAATCGGACACCCTCGGTGTTTATGCAGACACACAGATAGAACAAATAGCAAAGAATATTCCCACGCCTATATCCCTTGCGGGGTAGGCAGACAACAGAAATCGGCCACCCTGTATAGCCTGTGATGAACACCACAACTCGAGACCGTGTTTGTTTATGCAGACACACACAGCTAGAACAAATAGCAAAGAATAACTCCACGCCTATATCCCGTACGGGGTAGGCAACCGGGACCGACGGCTTAACGTGCCCATCCGAAGCACGGAACCATCTTACTTGCGGCGGCTACTTACTGTCTATGACGGCGGTCGTTACACAACCATGTCAAAGGCCTGCTACTTGCAGCAGGCGGTTGAAAAACTCTTGACACCAGGGTTCATCGGGTCGCTGAACGACTAGGTGTCCCACACGAAAAGAAGAAGGGTAGGCAGAAAACTGAAATCAGTCACCTGTATAATCTGTGATGCAAACCTACACCACAACTCGAGATCGTGTTTATGCTAACACGAACACAGCTAGAACAAATAGCAAAGAATATTCCTGCGTAAAACATTTGTAATAATAACCATCGACAACAAACCTAAAAGAATTTTGCTCTGATGATGGATTAGTAGCTTTTTGTAGGTACTTAAAAGTAGGTTGTTTAGCTCCAAAACCAAGTTGATAGCACCGATTTTGCAGCACAATCCGGAGAACAAAAACTTGTCCAAGCTTTCTTGTTAAATAATTTAACGACAGCAAAAAAATTTTTTTTTTAGAAGAACCCTTAATAACCGGGTATTCGGTTCTGAATCGATTTGGGAACCAAGAACCGTTTCTGACGAAAATGGTCTGGCTATGCAATAGGAAGTCTAAGATGAAACGCACTCTATTTAGGGTTATCGCGATCGTCACTTGTTAGGAAACCTCTTGTGTCAAAATCCAACTTTCCGTTTGAGCTGTAGCCCGTGAAAAAGAATTTTCTTATCCACATGCAGTCCAGGAAAAAAGAGAAGACAAAAAATGAGGGCGCCACTTTGTATGAATTTTCAAAATTAAATGGCAACATTGACTATGAATGGCAACAATTATAGTATGAATTTTTTTTTTTAGTTCCGTTTTATTTAATTTCTACTCTTTTTTGCTGGACTGTACATTCATACAACATACATACATACTCTCGAAAAACATAACCCACCTTCTGAGGCAGTCGGGTAAAAATAAACTAAGAACTTTCAATAGGTACCTACCTACTGTTTTGGATCACTCATGATGCATGATACTGGCTGATGCCATAAAACCAATAATTAGGTAAAAAAAATAAAACATGTCACATTTGTTTTTCCGTAGCAAATGGCTTTTTGCAAGCATTTTCTCGTGGAGTTTCGACCAGTACCACACCTATTTCATATGAAAACTTTTTTGCTGCAGACTGTATTTCAAAACGGATGAACTGGCCGTTGCCATTAAGTTAAAGAAAAAGAAAATAAAACTTTGTAGGGTCAGCTCACATCTAGCACGGTTTGGCGCAAACCTTTGCCCACGTATGAAATAAAAGTGGATTCTTGACTAAAATCAATTCCATAATGGTCTGATCGTGAACCAGCTCGCTTTTTGCTCATGCATGACAGCCATTATCGACTTTATTTCATTTACAATACCGAGCGTTTTATTAATTCCTGAGAAAGTTTGCGCCGAATGGCGCTTAATATGCATAGACCTCTACTTTACTTTTTAATCGCAAATGGTTTCGGCCAATATCCGTAAGCATATTTAAATTGAAATCTCTTTACTTGTTTTGCAATCTTGGAAAACTTAGGTACTCTTTTTATAAAAAGATTTGCCTACTCATATGAAAGGGGCCTAGTATACTACACATGGTGTTAATTTAAATGCGTGCAATAGCTTCAGTGTAGGTTTAGTATCGATAAAGGATGCCGTAAAAATATTGAAAAAATCCTAAACACATTTTTTTTTAATCTGCTGCCATTTGATTCAAGTGCCTAGATATCTCAGCCGAAATGCGTTCAATCTCAAAGTTGTTTAGACGGAAGTACTTGTATGGGCACTCTATAAACAACAACAGTGTCAAAAAATATTTTTCAAAAAAAAGTTTTGACTAAACTCGAAAAAAAAAATTTTTTGACAGGGATTTTTTTCAATTTTTTTTACGGCATCCTTAATCGATACTTAACCTACCCTGAAGTTATGGCAAGCATTTAAATTAACACCCTGTATACAGAACTTAAAAACGTCGTGCCACTTCTGAATAAATACTTACAGCAAAATCAAATTCTGAAAGTGTAGGTAACTGATTTTTAAAATTCAATAACTTCGGGAATACTGGACGGATTTTGATGAAATAAGAAATAAAGTAATAAAAAATTACTGGAAATTAATTACCTTGTGATATATTAAATCAACGTTGCAAAATTTTGACCTATTGTCATGTCTAATTAGATTAAAGCACCTATCTACTTAAAAGTGTATCCGTGCATGATTTGACCCTACAGGGACGACAAACCTACCCATAGATTACAGCCACAAATTAAGAAGATGGCCGCGGGGCGCCTTTACAGATGGCTCACTCGGTACAAATGACGATTTTGATGCTTACTGGAATAAACTAGAGGAACTCAAGGTAACTAAGATGGTTGCCACGAACGCCATATTTCTTGCATTAAAATTGCCTCAGAATCATATAGCCATAACAGTCACAACAGTCTACTGCTGGACATGGGCCTCCCCCTACCGGGGGGTATTGCCATACTCACCACGCTTGGCAGGCAGATTGGCGAGCGCAGTGTATGATGTTGCATTGACAGGGAACGCTGCTGCCCATTCCCTGGATAATTATCCCTTAGGCGCTTTTTATGACACCCACGGGTGGAATAGAGGTAATGCTATTCTATGCCGGCATCACACATAATGGCTGGCTATGTAACGAGTGACAATCACGAAAATCCTAAAAAGGATCGAGTGATCCCTCTGTAATCTCTCTATTTTGTGTTAAAGCTATGATGGGGACAGATTTTGTTAATTATTCCCCCAAAAGCTGTGTATCATCGTTACCCCCGGATAAGTGTAGGCTCATATTATAATTTCCAGCGAGTCATCGACCATTGTGTGCATACTTTAACAGTTTGGCTTCTGACCCAAAGAGCTTGGTGGTACATAAACTATGAGATAGTTTCGTCATAGTTATGTAGAGTCAAGCTCAGGCTCTGCTGTGTGGTGCCGGTATAGAATGGCATCACCCTATATTTTACGCGTGGGTGTCGTAAGAAGCGACTTAGATTTGAGTGTTGTTGTGTATTGCAATTAGCTTCTGTTACCACGGAAAACCAGTTAGTAGCAGGCAAACTTAATTATTGCATTGGCATTTAATATACCATTAGGTATTGTATTGGCAGGTGCGGGTCGTAAAAAGCAAATAAGGGATAAATTATCCAGGGAATGGGCAGCAGCGTTCACGGTGAATTAAACATCTTGCACTGCGCTCGCTAATCCGCCTTCCAAGCGAGTATAGCAATACCCCCAGACAGGGGGAGGCCCATATCCAGCAGTGAACTTTCATGGTTGTGGTTGGAATAAGCAGTGAAAGTATTAAGTTCAATACCCTTGCAAATTGGAAAACATCGTTCCTTGCCCCTTATGAATATTAAAATTGGACAAAAATATTCCATCACGCTGGAGAGGCAAACCGGAAAACTTTTGTTCAAATAACGGTTTTTGTGTAGCGAAAAGGAGTGCCTACGACGCAAAAGGTTCCGGGTTCGATTCCCGATGGGTCGCACGTAAAGGTGATATTTTATCTCATTGTGTTTTATTTATTTTTTAAATACCTAAGATAGGCTGCATTTGTCTGCTATCTCACCTGTTGGTAAGTGATGATGCAGACGATGTTGGAACTGGAATTTGTGGCCAGTCTGGTTGCAGGACCTCGCAGGCTGAACTACCTGATTGCCGGAAAAGCAACATGGTTCCGTGCTTCTGAGGGTACGTTATGCCGTTGTTCTTGGTGGCTGTCAATGATTAGCCAGCGGTCGTGACTCGTGACACGACCATGTCAGGAAAGCTGCTTGTAGTTGGCCATTGAAAAACTCCGATATCAGGTTTCTTCTTGGGTCGTTGGACGACACGAAAAATCTATAAATATCTAGTTCCTTACCTAACATCAAACTTCTGATTTGATTTGAGCTTGTTGTTATTGCACTCAGCCTACATAAGGTTTTTTTAGTTATATATTCATAAACCAAAAACACAGGATAGGTAATAAACTTATAAGATAAAAAACAACTTTCGTCATGGAACATGTAAGTCGAATTGTAACTGGGATATGCGACGTTTCAAAAAACAGGCAGCAAGCCAAAGACATGTTACAATCATACGTCGGTGAGACGTCGTGTGCGCTTCTACATGCGGTTACATACACACCACTCCCCCCATCCATTAGTAGCGCCAGACCGCAAAATCTCGCTGCAAATGTGAGAACCACCAATCTCCATAATGCCGCCTGAGGAGATACGTCACTCGAAATCTGACTTGGATCACGCATATAAAGTGCCTCGTATCTGTCTAAGACGTTCACTTTTAGTCCTACTGCCAAATAGACCGAGTGGGTCCATACATCACCATCGAATTTTATTATACTATAGAGTTGGCAGCAGGAACAATATCTGTGCTCAAGGCATGTGACTGTTACTATGGCGACGGGGTCTAGATGCAGCTATTTATGACAAATTACACAACATGGCGTCTCTGCCAAATATTATTCTCTATTAACTTAAGTAATATTTTTCTAGTTGCATTTACTTTGCCCAGCAGTGGGACACCGTAGGCTGATAATAATAATAATAATTTACTTGTATTCCATGAATCATTAGTCCAATATTGTGAGTATTTGCTTCAAAACACACACAACTTACGTGCTCAAGAGTCAGCAAGCGACTGAGTTGGAGACACGTTTCTCCAAATAAATGGAACTCTTTCGGTGTGGTTCATGATGTGACACGACAATGGGTGTCTTCTCTAATGTTCGTCACTCGAAATCTGACTTGGATCACGCATATAAAGTGCCTCGTATCTGTCTAAGACGTTCACTTTTAGTCCTACTGCCAATTAGGCCGAGTAGGTCTAACTGGGTTATCAAGTAAGATATTAGATGAAGATGTGAGACGTGAGACATCGCGACGCACGACACCGTTTCCATATAAAATGTATGAAACGGAGAGAGGCCGTCAACAAGCCGTCAACACACGTGAGATGCGTATAGCAACGATGACGATCACTTGTCAGCCAGATGTCATCTTACGTCTCACGTCGCACGTCTCAACTGTGGAGTTTGCGCCTGACTTAAGTCACGCATAAAGTGTCTTGTTGCCCATTGCCAATCAGACCTAGTGGGTCTAACGTAAAAGCAAAACTAAGAAAATAATGATGCCACTCTCGACTGTTCCCTTTTAGTGTGATTGACCGAAAACGTGTTGACTTCAAAGTTTAGGTACTTTTTATTGGTGTGTTTAGCACAATCGCGACCTCAACAAAACATCATAAATGAGGAAGGAAGCTGGCAGCAGGCGCAACTGTGCCTAAATAGAAGTATTTGTGACACATTTTCGACTAATCACAAAAGAAAGGTGGTGTTTGCCGTATGATGCCAGCTTAAAATAGCATCACCCCAATTCTAACCGTGAGCGTCGTAAAAAGGGACAAAGGGATCATCCAGGTAATAGACAGCAGCGTTCCCTATAAATGCAAAATCTTGCACTGCGCTGCCATTCGTGGTGAGTATGGCAATGTCCCCCCGATAGGGGAACGGGAGGCTTATGTCCAGCAGTGGGCTGTTGTGGCTGTTAATGGAATTACAGAAGAAAGGCACAGTTGAGAGTGGGTCCATTTAGTTACCCAGTTGTTCACCTATTTAGACCCACTGGGCCTAATGAGTGTACGGCTCATCTTCGCAACGCGCGCGGATAAAATCTAATTCCTTCCGGAACATTACGTCACCTGTTAAACCTTCAATTACTCAGGCTGCGTAAAGCGGTGTTTAAACCTCTTGAAGAGATTAGTCACTCGAAATCTTTTTTTTTATAAACAATGGGTAAGCATTTGTCCGCAATCTCACCTGATGTTTTAGGTGACGATGCAGACGATGTTGGAACATGCTCGCCCAGATAATGCCTATTCACTCTTGCCTTGAAAAGGCCCAGGTTATAATTATAACGTTCCGGAAACAGACCCTCAGTCAGGGAGTTCTACTCTTTAGCAGTTCGCATTAAAAATGTAGAAGCGAAGCGCTTTGTTGCTCTGACTCGGATCACGCACATAAAGTGCTTCGTGTGTATTATTGTCAAATTTTAGATACTTCTTATTGGTGCGTTTAACATCGTCGTAGCAAACGCAACGTCACACACAACATTATAAATAGGGAGTCTCAAAGCTTGACAGCAGGCGCATCTGTGCCTAAATACACCAATTAGAAGTATTTGTGACACTATTGCGACTTATCACAAAAGAAAGGTGATGTTTTCTTGGTTGTACCCGTGGGTGTTGTAAAAAGCGACAAAAGGATACTCATCCAGGTAATAAACAGCAGCGTTCCCTATAAATGCAACATCTTGCACTGCGCTGAGTATGGCAATGCCCCCCCGATAGGGGAGGGGAGGCTCATGTCCAGCAGAGGACTGTTGTGGACAAGAAAGACACAGTTGAGAGTGGGTCCATTTAGTTACCCAGAAGTTTACCTCTTTAGACCCACTGGGCCTAATGAGTGCACGGCTCATCTTCGCAACGCGCGCGGATAAAATCCAATTCCTTCCGGAACATTACGTCACCTGTTAAACCTTCAATTACTCAGCCTGCGTAAAACGGTGTTTAAGCCTGTTGGGCCGGCACTCACACCGAAGCCAACTGGGCTTCGGCAAAAGAGTAGAACTCCCTGCCTGCGGATCTGTTTCCGTAACGTTACAACCTGGGCCTTTTCAAGGCGATAGTGAATAGGCATTATCTGGGCGAGCATATTCCATCATCGTCTGCATCGTCACGTAACATCAGGTGAGAATGCGGACAAATGCTTACCTATTTTTTATTTATATAAAAAGAGCGTTATTCCTTGATTGCGAGTGGCAGCCATCTTGATTTATTTAGGAAAACTTGCAAAGTTTACAAATAGTTTTAAAAATTTGTTATTCAATCTTGATTTATAGGCCATAGCCGCACACATTAGACCCTATCTCACAACGCGTGAGACGTGCGACATTGTGACGCTTGAAAGTGTTTCCATATTTAATGTATGGCACAAGCATCGACGACGGCTGACGACCACTTTACACGACTGCAGTTCGATAGGTAGGTAGGTACATCCTCGCGCGATACGGGTGAGACACAAAACTCGTTGGTAAGGATTTCTTTCACTACTGTCCGCATAATGGACTCTGATGACGCTGTGGTGTGCATTCTTTATACACATCCACGACATCACGCGGCGTCATTGCCGTGACGTCAAAATTTTCTAATCTCTCTCTCTCTTTGTGTGGAACACCGAGTCGTTCTATGACTCGATGAACCCTGGTGTCAGAGATTTTCACTAGAGCGGTAGCGGCTAAGAATTCTGCCACCCCTATTCTACTCAGAGTGTTTCGTAAAAGGCGAAGTAGAGTTTTTGACCTCGGCTGCAATATCTGCGTGATGATGACTAAGATGATGATGAATTACCATGCTGGAATCTTCTTGTGTGAGTATCAGATACGCATGGCTGCCTTCAGAATCCCTGTGCGCGTCTCTTGTTTCTATTCCAGATTCACCCAGTACTGACCACATGTCCACACAACCTGAAATTATGAATTATTGTAAATAAAAGCTAGAACAACCTGAAATTATGAATTATTGTAAAGAAATAAAACTGGAAGATATTGATACTTAGCAATAAGTCCGCTAATTGTACTGTTAAGCTTAAAAAAACATATTTTTATTTGATACTAAATTAGTGTTTATTTTGTGATTTATTATCGATATACGCGACCATGCTGTTTGCAACGATTTCATCAAGTCTCTCTCTCTCTTCGTGTGGGGCATTAAGTCGTTCAACGACCCGAGGAACTCTGGTGTCAGAGTTTTTCAACCGCCTACTGCAAGTACCTAACAGGCCTCTGGCATGGTTGTGTAACGACCGCCATCATAAACAGCAACCGGGACCGACGGCTTAACGTGCCCATCCGAAGCACGGAACTATCTTGCTTTCGGACAATCAGGTGGTTCAGCCTGCAATGTCCTAACCAGACTGGGAACAAATTCACAAAGTTATCAACTTTGTGTGTGACCCTACCTTGAATTAAACCCGAAACCTTCTGCGTGGTAGGTGGTCATAGGTACCACTGCGCCACATCGGCTGCTTTTTTCAAATTTCATTCTAATTATTTTTTGATTATCCCTCTAGAAGTCTGTGGTATTATTTTGCTATTCAAATATATCTAGTAGTAGTAAGCTTCCTGAGTTTGAATGGCCGCTGCCATAGCGGCCTCTTGGAGAACGAGCCTGGACCATCAGGTCCGTTTTAACGCAAAATTCTGAGTTTATGGGCTCATCAACGACTTAGGAGTAGCAGCGGTCGCCATGGCCGACTTCGGCCGAGAGATCATCATCATCACTGTCCGCAACCCTCGTCGATCCACTTGTATTTCGCCGATGACTTTTACTTACATTTCTTGACAGCCAATGTGGCGCAGTGATTAGTACGACTGCCTGCGACGCAGAAGGTTCCGGGTTCAATTCCCGGTGGAGTCACTCACAAAGTTGATATTTATTACTTTGTGAATTTGTTCCCAGTCTGGTTAGGACATTGCAGGCTGAACCACTTGATTGTTCGAAAAGCAAGATGGTTCCGTGCTTCGGATGGGCGTTAGGCCGTCGGTCCCGGTGCTGTCTATGATGGATGGCGGTCGTTACACAACCATGTCAGAGGCCTGCTACCTGCAGTAGGTGGTTGAAAAACTCTGACACCAGGGTTCATTGGGTCGTTAGACGACTTGGTGTCCCACATGAAGAAGAAGATGACTTACATTTCTTATAATCGTTACAGTTCGGTGTAACAGAGGGCGTGTTAAGCCCAGCTCCGCGCGCTAAGCCGCAACAGCGCTCAAATTTATTGTGCTCGCCGCCGCTTATTCCATTACGCTTATGTCTAAACAGGTCTCAGGTAAGGCCCTTATTCATCCATAAAACAAAAATAAGGTTTTCTTCTCCTATCGTCAGTAGGTACCGTAAAGTCACACAAGTGAAAACAAAATTTTACCCACGACAGTTTACTGCAGCTCCCCTGGTGAGTTGTTCGCGTTACACCTAGCTAAGAACATTCCCCAGTTAAATCTTCATAAATCACTGAAAACCGCATCAAAATCAGACCAGATGTTTTCGAGATAATTTGTAACATTGGGTTGCACAAACATATGGTTATTGCAGCGCACTCTGGTGAGTTATTCGCGTTATCACTATCTGAGAAAATGCACTAAAAATATATAAATCCATCACTGAAAATCTCATCAAAATCGGACCAGTGGTTTGGGAGATATTTGGTAACATTGGTTTGCACAAACAAATGTTTATTGCAGCGCCCTCTGGTGAGTTGTTCACGTAATACCTGTCTAAGAACATGCACAAAAAAAATATAAATCCATCACTGAAAATCTCATCAAAATCGGACCAGTGGTTTGGGAGATACATTGGTTTGCACAAACAAATGTTTATTGCAGCGCCCTCTGGTGAGTTGTTCACGTGATACCTATCTAAGAACATGCACTAAAAAAAATATAAATCCATCACTGAAAATCTCATCAGAATCGGACAGTGGTTTGGGAGATATTTGGTAACATAGGTTTGCACAAACACACAAACACACATTCTCTCACCTCAAACGCATATACCGTCTCCGTTCCGTCGTGGATAAAAAAAAGAGTGCCGTAAGGTCACAATATAGAGAGTTTACAGAACGATACCAACCCTAAGGAATTTCGTGATATGAAAGAAAAGCATACTTAAGAAAGCAAAAATGACTTCTAAATTAATTACACTTATCTCCGAAAATACAACTATTACGACTTTTTATCAAAGTACACTTTTGTTTTGTATTGCAACATGTTTCAGCTCTGGCCGCCAGATTGAATTTTTTTATTTTTTTTTCCTAGGTTGGTATTTTATTTTATTTATTTATTAATATGGACTTCTACACAATAAAGGTAATTCTGCCAGTGTCAGTATAATAAGATTCCAGCGCTGCTGCGCCGGACGGTTGGTGGCTTCAGCAGAATGATGATAGTGTCTTCTGCAGGAACCAGGGACGTCCTCTTGATACCATCCGGAAATGTAGAGTAGGTTCTTCAATTTCAATTTCTCCGTTCCATGTTTACGTTGGGCACTTGACTGATTAAATTACTATCAAAATAAGCAGTGAAAATACGAATAAACTTGAAATAAAAAATTTAAAATTGAAAAATACGTCTGCCATTGACGGGTGAAACAAAAGAAGTCTAGGTTGGTATGCCAGGCTCCATTCTAAAATGTCAGATACCTTTTGACAACAATTGACAGTCGCGAAAAAGATGAGTGATCCCTCTGTAAACTCCCGAGGTAAACTCTCTACAGTTAGAGGCACAAAATACCTACGCGTTACGAGTAAACTTAGAAATCGGGCGTAGCGATCGGTGCCCGAACGATATAGTGCAATTTATTAGTTTTTGTAAACGCTTTTAGATTTTTGAATAGGGGTGTGTTTTACGCAAAAGATAAAAGTTTCATCAGTATTGACAACTTTAGTGGTCTAACCTGCCAATATGACATGTATTGCAGCTAGGCCACAAAATAGAGAGTTTACAGAAGGTTCACTCGACCCTATTTCGGATTTTCGCGATTGACATGATTACTTACTACTGTCAACAAATTCAACAATCTCAAAGTTTATGAATATCAAAACAGTAAAATTGTGTACAAAAACTGAACCAACTTTGATCCAAGAAATGTGACGTTCGTGGGTACCAACTTCTTAGTTCCCCTGAGATTCCGGTTATTTCCAGTTAAAGTCTGTAAGCGTCAAAATCGCAGCTAGTACTGAGTGAGCCATCTGTATAGGCGCCCCGCGACCCGTTTCTCTAATTTGTGACACAAGCTACTCAAAAAGTTTATGCTAACCATCATAATCTTCCTACCCTGATCCCAATAATTTGGGGTCGGCGCAACATGTTTTGCTGAACACAAAATCGTGTTGTAAAGGATTTGGCTAAATTTTACGACCGGCCGCCAACCAGTCGTCAACCCTCCTTGGGAAAGCTTTTGTGGTGGATTAACCGCCACTATACGGTTGGCCCTGGCTGTTTGGGTCGGTTTTATCCCTCGGTCGCCTCTTACGACCAACACGGGAAGAGAAGGGGTGGTGCTTACTCTGCCGGCACCACACGGCATTCTTCTCTGCCGGCATCACACGGCATTCTTCTCTGCCGGCACCACACGGCTAATTCTACTCTGCCGGCACCACACGGCTAATTCTACTCTGCCGGCACCACATGGCTACTGCCGGCACCACACGGTTATTTGGTAGTTTATGCCAACCCTACCCAGCTTAATCGTATCCACTGGAATCGATACGGCATCGGTCGGGAATCGTATTTGGTTACTTATTGTCGGTAATGCCGGTATAGATGATTTAACTTAATAGTATTTCCGGTTTTCCTGCACTTAACTCAGTTCTGCTGAGAGCTAAGATGGCTTATACTAGGTATAATTTGTACTTCCGAAAATTTTAAATCCGAATAAGATATTCCCGAAAACGGTGTACCTTTTTTTGTTTCCCCTATATGAGACATGTCAAAGCAACGTTTTCCAACATATATGAATCTCGAATTTAATTTTCTACTGTTTTCATTGTACTATTGATTTCAATTCCGGATAAACTAAATACCAAAGTAACGATCTAGCCTTTATTTCCAAATATTCTTACTTAACCTATAAGATCCAGATCTTCTTACGACACCCATGGGAAAATTATGGGGTATTGCTATTGTAAGCTGGGACCTCACGGCATATCATAATAAAGATGCTATTCCCTGCTATTTCTACTAACGGGGGTTCAAACCCAGTCTAATCCTACTATCCTACTAATATTATAAAGGCGGATGTTTGTGTGTGTGTTTGTTACGACATCACGCAAAAACGGCTGATTAGATTGACATGAAACTTTGCAGAAATATAAAAGGGCATCTGGAATAACACATAGGATACTTTTTACCACGGAAAAATGTCTCATTCCCACGGGATCACGCATTTTCCAATATTTTTGAAATAGGTGGCGTGACTGAGCCGATTCGCGTTTTAAACGTTTTCGCCGAAAACTTACAGCGACATCTCTTGGCGAATAATGCTTTTTTCCCGCAGAATAATAGGTTGCAGCGGGTGAAACCGCTGACGGGCAGCTAGTAGGATATAGATTCCTATAAGTTCAGTCATTACGTGAGTTTCCTGACCCATTCAGTTTAACTTGGAAGCAAGACCACTTGAATACGTTCAAGTTCTGACTGTTTGTCTGGTCGCATTGTGCAGCCATGAATTAGTAGAAAAAGATGCGATGCTGATTTATTTTCTATTGTATCTCAAAATAGATATTACAGAAGGTTCACACGACCCTATTCAGGAATTTGGCGATTGTCACTTGTTAGATAGCCAGGGTTATTACCGTCAAAAACCCCACTGTATCAAAACAGCAAAATCTGATGCAAGACCGTCATATGATTCTGAGCCAAATCCAAGAAATATGACGTTCGTGACCATCTTCTTAGTAACCTTGAGTTCCCCTGAGATTCCAGATATTTCTAGTTAAAAAAATTAGGCGTCAAAATCGTCGCTAGTACTGAGTGAGCCATCTGTAAAGCCCTAATTAGTGGTACTTACTAGTGTGAATAGAAATGGATCACATACCTCTTGTTTTATTTCATCTTCACTAGATCCAACTTACAAGTTCGATAACTGTAGACTTTGGAATACAAATTCAATACATCGTTTATCTGTATTTGATTTGTAACATGATGAATGAGGAAGCTTGGTAATACCAAGCCAAGGGAGGACCATGAACTATACCTAGACATACCTAGGTATACATACACAGAGTAACAGAAAGGGTATAGCCCAAAGAAGGTCAAGGTACTCATGAAACCGAACAACTTTCCCCATGGAACAGGGGTCGAAATATGGAAAAGAAAAACTGCCAATATTTTAAGAGGTGAAACAACCCATGAAACTGGATGCATGCGAACGACGCCATCTGAAGCCTTGGAAATTCTGCTTGGCCTGCCGCCACTGGATCTCTTCATTCAGCAAGAAGCCAGTATGGCTGCTGTCAGGCTTAAGCACGCAGGCTTATGGCACTATCCTAGGGGCAATCATACCATAATATGGAACAGAGCGCTGAGTAACGTACCACTTATTGAGGCGCCCTGTGATAGGATCCCTAAAACACTAGTGTTTGATAAGCTGTATCAAATACGGCTATCTGAGACCGAGCGAGACCAATCAGGAGTCAACGAGGTCCGTATATATACAGACGGCTCTAAAACCAAAACCGGTACGGGTGCTGGGGTGTTCTCCTTGGATCTCAACATCAAATTATCACAACCGCTAGGGAACATAGTTCTATTTTCCAATGTGAATGTGTAGCTATCACCCTAGCTGCCAACGCAGTCATGCAAAGGAAAATGGAAAACCATGGTATAAGAATACTTTCCGACAGCATGGCTGTACTCATGGCCTTGGAAAGCAACACTATGTCTTCCAGCCTAATTTATGAATGTCACCTTGCATTGCAAACCATAGCCACGAATAACAAGGTCACTCTGCAATGGATCAAGGGACATAGCGGATCTCTGGGCAACGATGCGGCTGATGAACTCGCTAGGAGAGGTTCGGAGGTGGAAGTGGCTGGTCCTACACCTTACCTACCCATCCCCTTCAATCAAATAAGAACCTGGATACGTCATCAAACCCAGACCCAACACAATGCCCGCTGGGCATCAATCACCACCTGTAGACAGTCAAAACAAGCGGTCCCTGCACTATCACCGCGACTGACCAAAAGACTCCTCAGCCTTCAACGATCAGACCTGCGCATAATGGTTGGCATGCTCACAGGGCACTGCCAACTAAATAAGCATCTTTTCACCATCAACGCAACAGACAGCCCATTGTGCAGGGGCTGTCTGAACGCGAAAGAAACGGCCTCTCACGTAATCCTGGCATGCGAGGGAGTAGCAATCCACCGGGCAGAAATCCTCGATAATCCGGGGTCGCTTCAAGAAGCCTGTGAACGTCCCAGGAGACTTCTGAGCTTCTGGAAGGAGCTGGGTTGGCTAACATAGTCAACCGTCCCACCCAACGCATAGGACCACCTTTGAGTCTAAATGCGGAAAAGGGAGCCCACAATACAATACAATACAATACAACCCATGAAACTCAACATTTTTCCCCAAGGGACATAGGTCGAAATAATATCATGTAAAGAAAAATTGTCTTCCTTTACAAACTGACTCGATCGGCTGGTACATTTTGTATGGTCCCAATACAAATTCTTTTTCATATTTCGACCTATGTTCCTTGGGGAAAATTTTCAGTTTCATGGGCTGGTTCACCCCTTTAAATATTTGCAGTTGATTTTTTACGTGCTGTATAAGTAGAGCTTTAAGTATAAGAATAAGTACATAGTTAAATACACACATATTATGCCAGGCCTATATCCCTATCGGGGTAGGCAGAGCATAAGCGTGTGTAAAAACCGCCATTTACACCACGTCTGACAAAAGTTGTGCTGAAGTAAGTTCCCTGCAAAATTCACGCACTAGCTCAAAAATAACCCATAATAATAATTTATACATGTAAATCCCTTAATCCGGACCATTAGCTGCCGCTCTGGGCCGGACAATAAAACTGTGGTCAAAATATATCGATAAATATACGGATTTCGGTCACAAACTATCGACGGATCGGGTGACCATCAGTTTACTAAAAATACGGGATTTTATTGTGGCGGCGGCGCGGAGTGCAATGAAATATGAAGCCCGCACCGCACACAGAATGCTGACTTCGCTGGACGCATCTATTTGCTGACGAGGCGACTACGATCACGCTGCCTGCACAATGTAAACACGCTACGTCATACTCGTCATAGAAGAATTACCAATCAGAAGCTCAGGCCTAAAACACGGTTATGAAGTTTGTCGAAGACTTAGCATAAACAGAAAATCCGTGACCTACCAGTTGGGCCGCAGTCCCCAAGCTAACATCTCGCTCGTAGGGAATTCCCCTTTTCCATCATGCAGCATTGTGCCAACTGGCTTATACATCACTCTACCTAACACTTCATTATTTTATTGTTTCTCTACAAACTATGATTACATTGTGACCGCCGTGATATCTGGTTTTTTCAAATTCAAATGGCATATTCCAAAATATTATTTCGTAATAAAAATGGATACGGCAAAATACCGTAATATATAGGGTTACATTTAATTAAGTACAAATCTCTTGAGAGAGTCATCTACTCACGAAACTAAACAACTTTTGTTAAAAACTTTTCTTCGAAATATGAAAAAAAAATTTGGACCTCCCATACAAAAATGTTGAAAAAGTGTATCACTTTGTATGGGAGGACCAAAATGTTTTTTCATATTTCGAAGAAAAGTTTCTAACAAAAGTTGTTCAGTTTTGTGAGTAGACTACACCCTCAAGAGATTTGTACTTAATTAAATGTAACCCTATATAATGCAGCGCGAGTACGAAATATCACAAAATTGACTATATCAAAGAATATTAAATATAGCTACTTTATAGGCATCCACTAATCGATCAACAGAATTTTAACTTTTTAAACACTTGCACTTTATTCCTAAACATCTGATATGTGGTGCCGGATTAGAATAGCATCACCCTATGGCATCATCCCATATATTTCCCGCGGGTGTCGTAAGAGGCAACTACAGGATTTGAGAGTTGAAATGCATTGCAATTTTGGGCGACAGGCTGACAACCTGTCACTATGGTGAAGCACGGTCTTCTGAGTGATTCTCGGAATTTTGTCGGACGTGGTGTAAATGGCCGTTTTTTACAGCTGTTCACGCATTGCCTACGCCGCGAGGATTATAGGCGTGATTTATATATTTGAGTATATAAAAGCAAGCGATAGAGTGCGCACAAAAAGTTAAAACGCTTGGCAGTAGTCTGCACATAATCTCTCTGTTTATCAGTAGCAAAACGCCAGTGATAGAGAACACTATTAAACCTCCATAACTTCTCATACATTTGACGTCTGTATCTAGGGAGCAATTGCTTACGCTTTGACAGTACGGCGTGGGGCCTTACGCGCACTATAGCTTGCTTGATTATACTGTAACGTGCCACAGCAATGGTCACCCTACACTCGGTAACAAATCGTGAAACTCGCTACAGCGCCGCGGTCCATCGGCCGGGCAAAATACTAATTAATCACTTTGTTTTGTTACCACAGTGCGACCGATTTAAATACTGGTCACAGAATGGTACGCAGTGACAGCACAAAAAAGAGAATTTACAGAAAGGTCATTCGATCCTATTTAGGATTTCTACTGTTGTCATTTGTTACATTACTTTAGCCCAATTAAAATCAACAATGAGTCAATATCACAAGTCGAAAGCTTTAAATACCTCGGAAGCATAATCACCCAAGACTCCAAATGTACTCAAGACATCAAATGCAGAATCGGTATGGCTAAACAGGCTTTCCACAGCAAGAAGTCCATATTTACATCTAGTATGCCTATGAACATCAGAAAACGATTCATCAAGACGTACATTTGGAGCATCGCATTATATGGGTGTGAGACATGGACTATGACCCAAAGAGACAGAGAGAGGCTAGAAGCGTTCGAGATGTGGGGGTGGAGAAGGATGCAGAAGATAAAATGGACCGATAAAGTTACAAACGAAGAGGTACTAGTACAAGTAAAGGAAAAGAGAAATATATTGTCAATAATTGAAAACAGAAGAGGAAAAATGTTCGGACACTTAATGCGTCACGACGAATTTATAAAAGTCATTATGGAGGGGAAGATTGAAGGGAAACGAGGAAGAGGAAGACCACGGAGAAGTTATAGTGACCAACTAAAAGAGAAGGCATGTGTGACAACCTACAAAGACCTGAAGGAAGTTGTCCACAAAAGAGAAGATTGGCGATCATTACACCGACAAGAGTGAAACTCTTAAATCATCATCATCATTTGTTACATAGCTAGGGTTGCTACTGTCAACAATCTCAAAGTAAAAGAATATGACAACAGCAAAATCTGATACAAGAACGGCATATGATTGTGAGCCAAAAATATGACGTACTTCTTAATTACCTTGAGTTCCCCTGTGATTCCAGTTAAAGTCAGTAAGCGTCAAAATCGTCGCTAGTACTGTAAATGTAAAGCGCCAATGGTCACCCTACACTCGGTAACGAATAGTCGCGAAACTCGCTACAGCGCCGCGGTCCACCGGCCGGGCATAATACTGATTAATCACTTTGTTTTGTTACCACAGTGCGGCCGATTTAAATACCGGTTACAATCTCTCATTCATTTGTTCATACCGTGATATATGTAGTATACGTAGTGACAGCACAAAATAGAGAGTTTACAGAAAGGTCATTCGATCCAAGGGTCACTCGCCCCTATTTGGGATTTTGTGCGATTGTCACTTGTTACATAGCCAGAGTTGCTACTGTCAAAAATTCTCAAAGTTAAAGAATATGAAAACAGCAAAATCTGATACAAGAACGGCATATGATTGTGAGTCAAAAATATGACGTACTTCTTGGTTACCTTGAGTTCCCCTGTGATTCCAGTTATTTCCAGTTAAAGTCAGTAAGCGTCAAAATCGTCGCTAGTACTGTAAATGTAAAGCGCCAATGGTCACCCTACACTCGGTAACAAATAGTCGCGAAACTCGCTACAGCGCCGCGGTCCACCGGCCGGGCATAATACTAATTAATCACTTTGTTTTCTTACCACAGTGCGGCCGGTTTAAATACTGGTCACAATGTCGCATTCGCTTATTTTAATCATATCTTTATGTTAGAAAGGCTATCAGCTTCAAACATTCAACATTTTGGCAAATCATATACCTACCTAGTAGAAACAGTATAAACACTATTCGAAACTATACAGGGCGCAACAAAAAGAGTATAACAAGCCGAAAAGAGCTCAAGGTACTCATGAAACTGAACAACTTTCCCCCTTAAACATAGATATAAATTAAGAAATAAAATGGACCTCCCATACAAAATCGCCAATCATCTTGTTGATTTCCTTGTGTGGGAGCTTAGAATTATTTTTTATATTTAAACCCAAGTTCCACGGGGAAAGTTGTTCAGATCCATGAGTACGTTGACCTCCTTTCGGCTTGTAATACCCTTTTGGTTACTCCTGGTATATTAAAAACACAAAAAGCTTATAATATGCCACAGCAATGGTCACCCTACACTCGGTAACAAATAGTCGTGAAACTCGCTAGAGCGCCGCGGTCCACCGGCCGGGCATAATACTAATTAATCACTTTGTTTTGTTACCACACTGACACCATAGTGACAGTTTATCAGCCTGCCACCTAGACTTGCAATTTATGACACTGGTGGTGGATGGTGATGCTATTCTAAGCCGGCACCACACAGCAAAAACCAAAAAATCTCGTATTTTTGAAATTAAAGTCTATGAAAAACACTAAATCCTATAATATGCCGCAGCAATGGTCACCCTACACTCGGTAACAAATAGTCGCGAAACTCGCTACAGCGCCGCGGTCCACCGGCCGGGCATAATACTAATTAATCACTTTGTTTTGTTACCACACTGCGACCGATTTAAATACTGGTCAAAAAATGGTCACAATCTCTCATCCATTTATTACATTCATACATATTATACAGGATGTCCCGGTTATAGTGGTCCAAAGAAAAAACCTAGAGACTCTTGACATCCTAAGCTATCACAATAGCAAAAAAAAAAAAACAATATTTAAAGAAAATAAAAATTAATAGACCTCCCATACTAGTTAATTTTGCTGACTGTAACGGCCCTAACCTATGCAGCTTAAAGAACCTATGCACCACCGAAGAGTCCTAAGCTAAAAATTAACCCTGACTACAAATCTACTACCGAGACCCTATATTCAACCTACAACTAATCTCATAACTAACTATACGACAAGCCTGCTAACCCTAAAACCGTCGACCTAATAATCAGAAGAATGTAATGTTCAGAAAACTCTACCGATCGCGTCCTACTAATCTCAGAAATGGCCAGTGAAAACGTCAGAGCAGTTAGGAACCTACGTTGCGATAACCCAGAATAGAATGAAGGAAAGCAGTCTCATTAACTCTACCTACTAATTTTACTTCCCAATCCAATATCCCTACTCTAAAAATCCTTACCCAAAATACGTCAACAAAATGCTAAACATATTGAAAGGATCATGAAAAAGCAGCTAAGTTCGAACTCTATAACCTGAATTGGAACTTTAACTATCTTGATTTCGTTTTGTTTATTAGTATAAAATGAGAATAATACTGTAAATAAATGTAGAGTCGATCTAAATAGTCGATTTCTAGCACTGAATTCGATAGAACAACAAAGGTCGGAAAGATTGCTTCATGGCTAAGTCTTATTGAATTTATTTTGACTTGGACTGACTCTGTAATGTACTACTTTTGTGAGTGAGAAGCTCTTAACAATGACGGTATTCCCAAGGGAATACCGAGGTTCCACCACCGTAAAAAAAACCCCTCGAACCTTTCCTGACCACTCCAGGATTTTATAATAATAAAGCCAAAAGTGTGCAGCGTATGCATAAAATTTTGAATTTGGAAGAATTTACTACTGAGTCATCTTTCCTCACATCAGTAGTTCACTGCCAAAAGTAGGTATTTATTTACAACCTTCCAGTCTATATTTTTGACTGTCTTTACAATGTTCCAGTCTATATTTATGACTGACAAATGTTATTTTAAAACAAACTATGTGTCTAGGATAATGGTGAATATAACCAAACTTTTGATAGCATTCCATTTTTATTTTTTAGAATAGCTATAGAGGCACTGAGTTCTTGGCCTAAGTTTAATTAATTTCAACATTTCATTCAAGTAAGCATCTGAATCTTAACATACTTACAAGAAATTGAAAGCAATAATACTTTTTGTCTTTAGTACTATGCAAGTAATTCTATTACTTTAAGTCCAATGGTTGCAATAGAACCAGAAGGCTGATAATAAATATCAAAATTGTTTAGTGATAAAAATAAATACATAAATATTTTTTTTCCAAACTATTTACTTTCAAAGGTAGAAAACTTTACCATGAAACAAATAAGCCATTTAATATTGCAAAATTTTAAGCAAGTAATTCCAATTTGACAAGTCAAGAAATATTTGTAAAGCGGAACTATATTATTAGAATCCACTAACACTTGTCATTTGACTCTATTTATTAATCGAGCAAAAATACAAAGGTTCAAGAAAACTCTATCAAGATCTTCCCAAACTATAAATTCAAAGCTAATATTTTCAAATTATAACTGATCAAAAGGTGTAAAATATGACTGAAAAGGATCATATTTAGTCCAACATCCAGCCATTAACAAAGTTCGAAATATCTTTTATTTAAGTTCTAATTTAAAATGTTCAGCAATACTTTATTAAGTAGTGGTCTGATCTAGAACTTCACTACGATAAAAATTTCAAAGTTACTAGAAAGAAAATAAATTTTCAAAGCGGATCTTATGAATCTCGGAAAACAAAAGTAATATATTTACAACTCAAAATTGCCCCAAAGATACTAAGGGATGAAATCTAGACATTATTTCGAATCTGAAGACTATCGAAAATTAAAAATATTTTTCCTACAACGCAAAGTTGTCCCAGAAAGATTAAGGATAGAATCCAATCAATGTTTCGAATCTATAAAATCTCGATAAATAAAACTATTGTTTCTTACAAAGTTCCAACTAAAGGACTAAGGGATAAAATTCAGTCAAAGTTTCATAAGTTCTCGGAAAACAAAAATAATATTTCTTACAGCTCTAAGTTGCTACAGAAAGACTACGGAATAAAATCCAGTTAATGTTTCGCAAGCGCTAAATCTCAAAATTAAAGTATTATCTACATCTCAAAATCGCCTAGCGAGACTAAGGAATTAATATTCAGTTAATATTTTGCAGGCGCTGAACAATCGACTACGATTTTCTAAGACCTACACTACGGCGCTCACTAGTCTGTCTTGCGATTTGCATTTTGCAATAGAAAATCAATACGAGAACGTAATATGCCTTAAAACAAAATTTCCAAAAATCTGATATCGATCTGAGACGTTTCAGCAAGAAAAGTTCGTTTAGGCTATTTGAGAGATTTTTCAGATAATTGAACCGATCTGACTCTTAAAATATTTCAATACAAAATGTATGGCTAGAAGCAAAATTCGAAATTTTGAAGTCTAACTAACAGCTAGAGTCCGTCCACTGCTGGACATCGCTTCCCCAATGCCACTCTATCTATACCCGACTTTCGGATTGGCGAGCGCAGTAGAAATTGTCTATAAAAATCAAAATATTTCGAAATCTCATCCACTGAAAGTACCAGGAGAGCAGTATCCTCTAAGAGATTGGCCTTTAATAGCCCCCATACAAATCCCATAGAGATATTTAAGTATTTATTCAATTTAAAACTGAAATTATTTGTATTGAGGTACCAGGATAGTAGAATCCCGTAAGAGCTAAGCATTTCCTAAGCCTCATACAAATCTCATAGAAGTGATCGGCTTTCGATGGTTCCGTGAAGTAGTTCTACACGAAAATATTTCAGACTTTTCCCGATTGCTGGAAAAATTATTGATTTTGATTTAGACGGCCTACTTGCAATTTTATTTTCGATACAAATAAATCTTGCAAAAGAAATATTTTTAAAGAAAATACATTTTCCTTCAAGAAACTATCAATATTTATGACCGACGGAAAAACGATTAAATTTCCACAACTCAAACCGATTCTGCGATTTGGATTGTACAAGAAGGAAATCTAGGTATTTGAAGCAAGTTAGAAACGCGATCAAGCTATTGTATTTAGCTACTACATCAGTCCACTGTTGGACAAGGCCTTCCCAGCTGCCATTCTAGTTAATTTTGAAGAACTCCTGACTTGCGGATTGGCGAGTGCAGTAAAAAAAACTGAAATAATTTGCTACCAAAGTAAATGGAAGTACCAGGTTTGCATAAATCCCCAGAAGCTGTTCTATGAAATCTAGTTGAGAATTTTCTTGAGTTTCCCTCCAAAAGTCAGAAACGTTTTCTGAAATTGATTTTGTAAATTTAAGAATATCTACGCTACTTTGAATCGACTTTTGATAAAAATAAATGTTCTCAAACAAACAAAATATTTCTGCAAATTGAAAGTTTTCCTTTTAATAAAAATGCTCATCAAACATGTAGCCGCCTGAAATATTTTTTTTTGAAATCTTACAACACGAACGCATAGAACTTTCTAGAATCTGTTCAAAAGATTTGATATTCCAGAAGTCTAGTTGATAATTTTCCTACGATTTTGCCTCCAAAACCCGAAAAGTTTACTGAAATTGGTTTTGTAAATTACTCAGACCTACGCTACTTCCAATTTACTTTTCAATAAAAATGAATCTATTCAAACAAACAAAATATTTCCGGAATAGTAAGTTTCTTTAAGAAAATTGCTTAAAATCTCTTAGCCGCCTGAAATGTTTTTTTTGAAATCTTACAACGAGAAAGAATCGAACTTTCCCGGTTCGGTTCAAAACTGTTTTGTGACTTTTAAAAATAACTTTCCATGACGATTTGGCTCAATTTTATTCAGAAACCCGCCCTACTAAGACTTTGGAAACGATTCATTTTGTCAAAAACTTCCAACAGACTTTACTTTTCCCTCGCAAAATATTATGAACGTTTAAATATGGAAGTTCCACGATTGTGATTTTTGTAAAATAAATCCTAGATGAGTTTGTCTAGCTCATCATACGTTTTTGTGGAAAACTTCAAACTAAATTTTACTTTTCCCGCGCGATATATTTTGTAATTTATAACATTCAAAGTTCCCACGGTTATGATTTTTGCAAAATAGATCCTAGGTGGATTTACCTAGCTCATCGCCCCACGATTTTCCTAGTCTAAAATATTGAAGTCAATAAAATTGTCTGTCAGTTTGTATGGCGTCAAACTACATCGATCGTTTGTGCAATGATCGAACCTAATCTAAAAATGGGAATACGGAGTGGCAAAGTCCGATTTCCTAGAACTACCTAGTGCCCCTAGATATTCAAACACACTTTCCCTAAATATTCAAACACATTATTCATAGAGTTTACCGTATCGTGATTTTTGATACGCAAACCCACAAAACAATGCATCCGAATCCTATGACAAACACGTCCAATCCCTCCAAAATCCAAAAATCCCAATATTTATTTAGAAAATTATTGCGCAACTCATCTAGACCAGGTTTTTTAGTCCACCCCGCCAATCGAATGAATCTCACAATAATTTCTCTTATTCATTAGCTAGCGATTCGATGCGGGACTAGGTTTTCTTTCGTCTGCCCAGTCGCTGACCGAACCAACTAACTAAGCCCTATATAAATCTGCGAACAACTTAACCAAACTTTTTAGATCCAGCTAAGAACGTTTGCAGATTTTTTTCCTAACCAAAAATTGTGAAGACAGCTCAGCCCGTACTTAATAAGTACCAGCCTATGACATTTCACAATTTTTATCAAAAATATTATTTCGATCGAAATGAATTTTGCCCCAAGCTAATACAGGTACGTGTCTATCGAGAGAGAGCTAGACCTAGAATGAATTCCCGCCAAATCGCTTGTATGGCTTATATAGGGTTGCCTTTATTCTTTTTAATGAGGAAAGCAAAGGCTTTCCGAATCATACAGCCATAATTTCTGCAAAACATTAATTCAAATTTCGAACACGTTCGTCTAGCCGAGCCTCGAGCCGAGCCCCGTCCCATACTTTTTAAAGAGTAAAAGCGATGCGCAAAGGCAATTCAGCTATACAGCCTTATCATTTTTAATGCCTTTTGCCCCGCTCAAGTACCAGGGTGGCATTAGCGCCTAGGAAGTAAGTATTGAATCTAAATCCAAAGTAATTTCGTTCAAATAACGAAATATTTAGTAATATTTATTAAGGAAAAGTACCAGGGCAGCATACTGCCGTAGGAGATTATTGAAATAATTTACTATGGACTTGCTAGAAGCCGTAGAAATTGCTATTTTAATGCGCCCGCGTCTACTTCCATACATTTTCATAGAGTCACGCTCTACCAAAATAATATTCAGATGAATATTGACAATCCACGCCTATTCTGACCCTTCAGATCAGTTTTTTGCGTGTAATACTCTACATATTTGTGACGTAAGTGAAAAGCTCTACAAATGGAGAGGTTATTCACTACATTCAGCCCCCAACAATGTTCGAAATGTCAATATAAATGGAGAATATTGTTATCAAAATCCAATAAAATTTATGTCACAAATATGTTAAAAGAAGATATTACACTTCCATTCAAAAACGTATTTCATGTGGTGTGGAGCTAAGCTAAGTTTTTAGCTTCCATAAATCTGCCATGAAATCCAAAGTCATCAACAATTTTAAGAAAATGAACAAAAATCTATCCAACGGGTTAAATCGAAGCCTTGCGCAGAAAAGAGAGTTGTGAGTTCTCTCAGTCAGAGGACACAGCATTCCCGCATCAAGTCAATACTCGATTTATCATGATTTGGAAAATGATACAGCGATACTGCTCTACTCCAAGACTACGATACCCTATTGCCAGATATCTAATTGTGCATAATTCAAAATTGCCTCTTTGAATCCCAAGTCGTCTTTATTTAAACTAAAACCCAGCCTAATGTATGTTGCTTACGATAGTCATTCTATAAGATCTAAACTCAGCTAAGGTGAGTCACTTACAAAACTTTATACTATAAGCGTTGTGTGGGGAAAATAGCTTAGCCCTTTCAGCATTCAGCCTGAGAGCTGCTTGTGAGTGTGAAATTGATATGAAACATCTGTTACATAAAAACAGAAGTGACAGCTGTCCTACACCTCAACATCTAATTTTCATATCAATTCGATTGCAAGTATAATGTCTTTTGAACGGAAACGCAATATCTGCAATCACGAATAGTTGGCTTATGAAATTCTGAATGACCCTCACCCCTTCATCGAAAAATTTAAGTTATTAAGTTAGTTAGTAAGTAAGTTAGTCAGTTGTTTAAAATTTGTGTCTAAACTTCAACCTACCGTTCATCCTTCCACAATCTCAGATTCACTCTGCCACACACGAATCTCAAGGCTTTACTATTGTGAAATTCATTAAAAAAAAGTTGAACCATATATATTTACTATTCCGCGCTTTTTGAAATTAATTTTTAAATCGCGAATTAAAATGTTCGTTAGCAAACATTCTCCAAATATAAGGAAATTCGAGGAGGTATCTAAGCTTTGGATATGAAATAAAACATAAAAAATACCTTTTCCTCGATTTGAGCATTTAATCGATCAAATACCTTTTTACTCTTTACCGTTTAAGAAGAAAATACGAATCGCTTGATTCAAATATGTTCTTCCCGTACCTTGAAATTATTTAAATTAGCTAACTACGTGTTCTACAAAGTTACGCTAAGATGCTACGTAAGCCTACGCCAATTGCAAAACTACGGTATAAAATTGCCACTTTATCAATTTGTTTAAAGAAATCTTTAAAGTAATCTACGCCACTGCAAACATAATATTTTTGCGATTTTATGACGAAGAAAATTTACAGAGCAAAAGAGAAGAGTCGAACTTCTTTATTTCGTTTTTGTTCGAAATTCAACTTATTTGTGCTAAAAGTTACGCTGATAGGAAGATTATAAATCTGCTTGCTATTTTCATGAAACCCGGAAATACGTACAATTAGTAATTGAATTTACGCTCTACGCATAATTGCATACAACTACGCCTTATTTGTGCTAAAAGTAGATTGAAAATACAAATAAATGAGAAGGTTTATCCCACAGTTTATCTCTTATTTTAACTCAAAAATTCTCTAGCCAATCAGAAAAATAAAACAACTGCTAAACGACTGTTGGTAGGCTGAAGTAAAATTATTTTTCACATAACTACTATACCGATAATCGAAATTAGTAATTAGTTTTACGAGTGATTAAAACTTAAAAGACCCGATAAACTGTTCGACAAAGAAAAAGCTCAGCTATTCTTAGATTCCGCGCGTAAATTATCCCATCAATTTGTATGTTCAACCTATGTATGCCTTTAAAATTGAAACAACAGTTGTTTTTGCTTAAAAATAATTTAATTCATAAATATCCCAGATAAGTGCGAAACGGAACCACCTACCGCGATTTTCCCTAACCCTGAGACCCCAACCTAATCAGTACTGTAATTTTTCTAATGATCAAATGTTTTTTTTTTCCCAAATTTATCTTGAACTTGCAATTTAAAACAATGCTACCCCCCAAATTAAAGTTCGAGATGCAAAATACTACCCGAAGAATTTAGAAATACTTTAGATGGCCACTACACGCGCTTTCTACTATTATTTTCTCTACGCGCCCACGATACGCACCCCAAAGCGGAAAATATTTCAACCGCCGCAAAGAAATCCTGCTGCTAAAATTTAATTTTTTTCCTAAAGCAACTAAATAAACTGGTTTGAAACCTCTTTCGATCACTATTAAAAAATTAAATAATATTTCAACTATGCCGTAATCTAACTAATTTTTCTTTTTATTTGCGTCTGGAACATCGAACCGCCGACAAAAAAAAACGTGTAATGAATCCGATAACTGGTTTACATAGTATCGTTGCCGTCTATTACAGAGAAACAGAATAATTTCAGTAATAAATAATATTTCCCTACGCTACGTATTGATCAACGAAAACGCATATTTATTGAGTCATTTAGGACTTAGTCTGTAGTTTAACTTCAGTAATCGAACGCGAACTGATAAATTCAATTCTACTCTATTTGCACGATTAAGTTTGAACCTCATCTAAAGTTAATGTTACAGATTTCCTAAACCTAACATGAAAATGAATTCGCAACCACGTACACGCGCATACGGTTATTGATGAAGAAAGTGAATATTTTTTGCACAATACTAAACGCCCAAGCTACTATTTAATAGCGCCGCCTAGCTCATTCAAACTAAATAATTTTTGCTTTTCTAAATTTTTACCCACGATCTCAGAACTTGTTAAATTAATCTAACGAGTCAAAACAAAGAACTAAGAAAATATCCATATTCCCCGTTAGAAAATTGCGAAAACCTAAGTATATCTTATATCTGTACTATTGTAATCTTAATGAAAACTCGGTAACCCTAGCATAACTAACTACCGAGACCTGACTATGAATATTTCACCACGTGATTAATCTTTTTACAGTCTATACAGCCCCCAAACCCAAGATAACCCTTCGTCATTGTTTCATTTTGTACCTGAACATTAGTTTGGACACCCCTATTTGTTACTAAACAGTAAACAAGCTACTGTTGTCAATCCAGAAAGTTTTTAGTACTATTTTTTTCTAATGTCAAACTTTTGCTAAACTAACCTTCCTAAAATTCAGAAATGTAGTTGATCTTAACATCTTACAAAATCTATTATGGATACTTTTTTGGTTTAAAAGATGCATATTCTACCTACTCTAATTACTAAACACGGCAACCCCAAATCGACAAATAGATTTCCTATAAAGAATTTTGAGTTTACTAATTTGACACAAGAAGGCTTAATGAATTACGACGGTTTGGATTCTACTCGACATTCGAAGATCATAAAATTAGACAATACGCGAGATAACCCTATATTACACATAAAAGAGACCTAAACAAGCCCATATCAAACATCTAACAAGAAAATGTCTATGTTTTATAAACTATCCTACATACTTTATGATGTCTAACAACCTTCAAACAGGCGAAACATAGAAGACTTTAATAGAACCTTGATAGATCAAAACGCACTTTCGAAGACTGATGCCAACATCACCAATGCTAACTAACCCTAAATTTAAATTTTTAAACTTTTGAATAAATTACCGAGATAAAACTCAGACAAGGAGAAACAGAGACCCCTATTCCCTGCAAACAAACATTCGGCTACTTCTGAAACTACTTGCCCAATTTGAAAAACTAACTACTCATTTTCAATGAAGGAGCAATAAGCTATTGAAAAGTAAATCCCTATTTATTCCAAAATTGATTCCAATGTAAATCTTATGAAATACAGGCACTCAAAACAATCGCATTTGCGAGAAGTAACCTTTGTACGCATCGAACACTACCGCCACGTGACTTTTCGCTCCTCGACTCTGTCATAACCCACGTATTGTTATTCACACAATTACCCACCTTGCATTCTATCTCTATCTATCTGCGCACAAGTATCTATACATAAATTGTGAAACAAGCTTCAATATCAAATTCAGCCCAGCCTAACGAAACCTATTCGTACAATCCCTAAAAATTCCCGTCCTAACCTTTATGTTCTTAAAAGATTATATTCCCTATAAAAATAATAAAAGTTAATACATTTGTTTATTTCCGCACAATGACATTTCATTTTTAAATTAGACCTGAGTATTTAATACTCTGGAAAATAAAAATTCTTCCTCTTTTTCCTAAAACCCCCTGAATAAATCGCTGAATAAATAGTCAGCTAACCTACAGAGTGTTGCCTATGTTTCTCCGTTCGTAATCCTCTTTTCTATATCCTACTAAGATCATTCTAATTTGTTTTTATTTTATAAACTAAAATCACTGACTTTTAAATAACTTCCGTTTTGAGAAATATTTGTTACGTAATTAATAACCTCTACGAAAAATGCTACGAATGCTACGGCGTAGCAAAGGGTTACGCGCCCTAATAGTGAAATTAATTTTGCATACTTTTTAAAACAAAAGTGTGATATCGCGGTTTAGTTTAATGTACTTTTATTCATACTAAAACCCCAAGGTCAATGACATTAACCTACAACAATACCCCAGAAAATAATTTAAGAAAATTTTCTAAAATTACGAACTTAAATAAAATGGTAAAAGCGTAGTGCAAAATTTGTAACTTTATGGAACATTTACAAGTGCAAAATTTAAAGGATAACATTCAAACATACTTCATTCTCTAAAGTGCATAATTATTAACGATTACTTATAGTTTCATTTTATGTCTCAATATAGCAAAATTTTAAACAAATTTACGAGCTTATTTCGGCAATCCTTTTTTCCCGGATCGCTAGCTATGATACTGACAAAGAATGTGATCGCATGCTTTATTGTTGCGAAAAATCTGCGTTTTATTTTTTTGAAAGCCAAATGAATTCACTGTCTGTCGAAATAATTTTATCTACCCTAACCCTAACCCAACCTTTGAGCTAGTCTCCGCAATATTTAAAATTTAGACAAGCTACAAAACATTTATGACGTTTCAAAATTTACAAATAATTATTCTTACTACTTCTTCTTCAGTTATCCTACAAAAAATCTGACTAAATAAGTTATGTCGGTTACTAAACGTTTTAAAATAACAATGTATTGTATTATTACCTTAAATTACCCTACCAATTCCTCGTAATAATAATTTAAGTAACTTTAACAACTACATAATGATTTTCTATAACCCGGACTATTTTACTCAATCTCTCTTTACAAATATTTACTGTCTGTAGGTAGACTTATTTTCAAATTTTAAGAAACAATACTTTATCTTATGACTTACTTACGTATTTTCTAAAAGAAAATAACAAAATATATCTAAAAGACTCTATCTACTACTTCTAAATGAAATCTTGAACTGATTTTGGAACTTATTGTTTTGTGTTGTATTCCAAAATGTTCTAGCTATTGCATAAGTATCGAATTTTCACTATCTTAGACTTGATTTCAAACTCTTCCGATCAAATAGAAAACTGTTGATAAAAATACATTTTCGTAGGTTAATCCTTGCGTTTTACTACGTTACGTGTTTTAAATAAAATATTAAGGTAAATTAAAATCAATCCTGTTTGTTTAAATTGTCACCCATATTATAAATGCAAAAAACTTTAATGTTTCTTTGAAAACCCCGCTCATTTGACTACTTTTAATAGATTTTCTCGACTTTATTCTACAGTTTGACAATTATTTAGTTAAAACAGCCCCCAAATTATAAGACTCTTGCCTAGAGAAACTATCTCATTACTAATTTCCCTATATCGCAAAATAATATCAGAGAATCTAGAAATAAAACAGCCCCCGGACTAAAATTCTCTTAACTAACTACCCCATTGTACGCTAAATCAGAACTGCTTTCCCTTCAACGATCCATTTCACGGTTACCAAATTGTGATCATAGTTATAAGGCTATGACCACCAATGAATCCTTAGCTAAATAACTCTACCCACAATAAATAATTTATCTGTGAAATCTGAAAACCCTCCGCAGTAACTCAGCCTTTATCCTGGATTGCGGCACCACCAAATTGTAACGGCCCTAACCTATGCAGCTTAAAGAACCTATGCACCACCGAAGAGTCCTAAGCTAAAAATTAACCCTGACTACAAATCTACTACCGAGACCCTATATTCAACCTACAACTAATCTCATAACTAACTATACGACAAGCCTGCTAACCCTAAAACCGTCGACCTAATAATCAGAAGAATGTAATGTTCAGAAAACTCTACCGATCGCGTCCTACTAATCTCAGAAATGGCCAGTGAAAACGTCAGAGCAGTTAGGAACCTACGTTGCGATAACCCAGAATAGAATGAAGGAAAGCAGTCTCATTAACTCTACCTACTAATTTTACTTCCCAATCCAATATCCCTACTCTAAAAATCCTTACCCAAAATACGTCAACAAAATGCTAAACATATTGAAAGGATCATGAAAAAGCAGCTAAGTTCGAACTCTATAACCTGAATTGGAACTTTAACTATCTTGATTTCGTTTTGTTTATTAGTATAAAATGAGAATAATACTGTAAATAAATGTAGAGTCGATCTAAATAGTCGATTTCTAGCACTGAATTCGATAGAACAACAAAGGTCGGAAAGATTGCTTCATGGCTAAGTCTTATTGAATTTATTTTGACTTGGACTGACTCTGTAATGTACTACTTTTGTGAGTGAGAAGTTTAACAATGACGGTATTCCCAAGGGAATACCGAGGTTCCACCACCGTAAAAACCCTCGAACCTTTCCTGACCACTCCAGGATTTTATAATAATAAAGCCAAAAGTGTGCAGCGTATGCATAAAATTTTGAATTTGGAAGAATTTACTACTGAGTCATCTTTCCTCACATCAGTAGTTCACTGCCAAAAGTAGGTATTTATTTACAACCTTCCAGTCTATATTTTTGACTGTCTTTACAATGTTCCAGTCTATATTTATGACTGACAAATGTTATTTTAAAACAAACTATGTGTCTAGGATAATGGTGAATATAACCAAACTTTTGATAGCATTCCATTTTTATTTTTAGAATAGCTATAGAGGCACTGAGTTCTTGGCCTAAGTTTAATTAATTTCAACATTTCATTCAAGTAAGCATCTGAATCTTAACATACTTACAAGAAATTGAAAGCAATAATACTTTTTGTCTTTAGTACTATGCAAGTAATTCTATTACTTTAAGTCCAATGGTTGCAATAGAACCAGAAGGCTGATAATAAATATCAAAATTGTTTTGTGATAAACATAAATACATAAATATTTTTTTCCAAACTATTTACTTTCAAAGGTAGAAAACTTTACCATGAAACAAATAAGCCATTTAATATTGCAAAATTTTAAGCAAGTAATTCCAATTTGACAAGTCAAGAAATATTTGTAAAGCGGAACTATATTATTAGAATCCACTAACACTTGTCATTTGACTCTATTTATTAATCGAGCAAAAATACAAAGGTTCAAGAAAACTCTATCAAGATCTTCCCAAACTATAAATTCGAAAAGCTAATATTTTCAAATTATAACTGATCAAAAAGGTGTAAAAATATGACTGAAAAGGATCATATTTAGTCCAACATCCAGCCATTAACAAAGTTCGAAATATCTTTTTATTTAAGTTCTAATTTAAAATGTTCAGCAATACTTTATTAAGTAGTGGTCTGATCTAGAACTTCACTACGATAAAAATTTCAAAGTTACTAGAAAGAAAAATAAATTTTCAAAGCGGATCTTATGAATCTCGGAAAACAAAAGTAATATATTTACAACTCAAAATTGCCCCAAAGATACTAAGGGATGAAATCTAGACATTATTTCGAATCTGAAGACTATCGAAAATTAAAAATATTTTTCCTACAACGCAAAGTTGTCCCAGAAAGATTAAGGATAGAATCCAATCAATGTTTCGAATCTATAAAATCTCGATAAATAAAACTATTGTTTCTTACAAAGTTCCAACTAAAGGACTAAGGGATAAAATTCAGTCAAAGTTTCATAAGTTCTCGGAAAACAAAAATAATATTTCTTACAGCTCTAAGTTGCTACAGAAAGACTACGGAATAAAATCCAGTTAATGTTTCGCAAGCGCTAAATCTCAAAAATTAAAGTATTATCTACATCTCAAAATCGCCTAGCGAGACTAAGGAATTAATATTCAGTTAATATTTTGCAGGCGCTGAACAATCGACTACGATTTTCTAAGACCTACACTACGGCGCTCACTAGTCTGTCTTGCGATTTGCATTTTGCAATAGAAAATCAATACGAGAACGTAATATGCCTTAAAACAAAATTTCCAAAAATCTGATATCGATCTGAGACGTTTCAGCAAGAAAAGTTCGTTTAGGCTATTTGAGAGATTTTTCAGATAATTGAACCGATCTGACTCTTAAAATATTTCAATACAAAATGTATGGCTAGAAGCAAAATTCGAAATTTTGAAGTCTAACTAACAGCTAGAGTCCGTCCACTGCTGGACATCGCTTCCCCAATGCCACTCTATCTATACCCGACTTTCGGATTGGCGAGCGCAGTAGAAATTGTCTATAAAAATCAAAATATTTCGAAATCTCATCCACTGAAAGTACCAGGAGAGCAGTATCCTCTAAGAGATTGGCCTTTAATAGCCCCCATACAAATCCCATAGAGATATTTAAGTATTTATTCAATTTAAAACTGAAATTATTTGTATTGAGGTACCAGGATTTTTTTTTTTTTTTTTTATTTATGATGGGCTTACTCTTGACCCCAATCTTACCCTAGAGCAGAGATGGGATCTACGGTGGAGCGAGCTTGCCCAGAAGATGCCTATTCACTCTAGACTTAAAGAGATTCAGGTTATATGCACTCGGAAATACAGACGCAGGCAGGGAATTCCATTCTTTAGCCGTGCGCATAATGAAAGATGATTTGAAGCGCTTAGTGCGTAATGTGGGTATATCAACTAAGAACGGATGGTAGCCGGCCGTGCGTCTGGATGTCCGATGGAAGAAAGGAGACGGTGGTATGAGCTCATGCAGCTCACGCGCACACTCTCCGAAGTACAATCTGTAGAAGACCGATAGGCAAGCAACCTTGCGGCGGTGAGCCAGGCTGTGAAGCTTGGTCGCCACCAGTTTTTTATCGCCTATTAATCTCTTGGCTCTGCGTTCCACCGAATCCAGTGCAGCAAGTTGGTATTTAGCCGAGCCATCCCAAAGGTGACAGCAGTACTCCATGCAAGATCGGACTTGAGCTTTATAAAGAGTTAGAAGCTGTTCAGGCGTGAAGTACCGCTTGACTTTATTCAGGACGCCCAACTTTCTAGCTGCAATTTGAGCCTTGGACTCGATGGTGGTGCCGAAGTTGAGGTCAGAGGACAACTCCATGCCAAGGAGTTGAAGAGTGTTGGTCACTGGAACAGATGTACCCCGAAAAGTAGGAGAAAAGGTGAAAGGACTCCATTTTGCGGAGAAAAGACACGCCTGCGTTATTGAAGCATTGAAGCTGACGAGATTGTCTTCGCCCCACTGGGAGACGTTACTTAACGTCAGGCTCGTACGCTCAATCATAGCCTTTCTCAATCTTTGATTTCATCACCACCGGCTCCTGCGCCGGACAGATATTTCTCGGTGACAGTACTGTCATCTGCGTACCCAACAATTCCTGAAGATAGAAGGTCATTGATGTGCAGCAGGAAAAGCGTCGCGGAGAGTACAGACCCTGAGGAACTCCGGCGTCAATAGCCTTGAGGTCAGAGGAGCAGCCGTCTATGACCACTCGGATCGACCGTTCACTCAGGAAGTCAGCCACCCAGCTACAGAAGCCAGTGGGTATGCCGTACGCTGGAAGCTTGCTCAACAGACTCGCATGCCACACCCTATCGAAGGCCTTTGAAATGTCCAGCGACACTGCTATTGCTTCGCCGTGGTTTTCAATGGCCTCGCCCCAGCAATGCGTTACGTACACTAGAAGATCTCCGTGGAACGCCCTCGGCGGAAGCCATATTGACAATCACTGAGAAGATCATTGTCTTCGAGGTACGAAAGCAGTTTGCAGTTCAGAACTCTTTCCATAACCTTACAGAGTACGGAAGTGATGGCGATCGGTCGATAGTTGCTAGGGTCGGCACGGCTACCCTTCTGGGCACAGGTTGCACATTGGCAAGCTTCCAAGATTTTGGTACAATTTTGACACGAGAGAGGCGGTACAAGCGTGTCAGTACAGGAGACAACTCAGGCGCACAATACCTCAACAATCTTGCTGGTATGACATCAGGACCACTGGCCTTGTTAACGTCCACACTGCGAAGGGCTCTACGGACCTCTTATTGTGCACTGTGATCTCAGACATCAAAGAATCACAGTGAGGTAAGGTGGGTGGATATTTCGAGCCAGCGTCTATACGAGAGTTGCTCGCAAACAGATCGGCAAATAAATTTGCTTTCTCTGCCGCGGTGTGGGCAAGCGACCCATCAGGTTTCTGCATTGGAGGTGAGGGACGGCAGAAGTTGGATTCGACTGATTTCGAAAGGGACCAGAACTGCTTACTACCCGGTGGGTGTGATGCAAGCTTTGCCCCAATACGGCTAATATGGTCGAACCTAGCTTTCGTAGCACCCGTTTGCAATACCTGGCGGCGGCATTATATGCTCTCTTCTTTGCTCGCACTCTTCTCGCTCGCACTTTTCGATCACGAGCTTTACCCAAGCTTAAGCGGACTGTTTACGAGCCTCAGCTCGAGCACAGTCCGCATTGAACCAAGGTTGGGCTTTATAACCGAGCAGGATATCGGAGAAAGGAATGAAATATTCCATTCCTGCCGGATTACAGCTGTGATCGCATCAGCGACGTATGAGGGTCTTCCGAAGAGAAACACATTTGCCGCCACGGGTATGAAGCAAAGAAAGCACGCATCTCGTCCCAGTCTGCTGACTCGTATCGCCATACTCTCCTCGTGCCCCTAGGGTGTAATCCGGAGGAGAGCAGATGGACACGGATTTCACCACACAGTGGTCGGATGATCCCAGCGGAGCCGAGACCGAAACCGAATGTCTGTGCGGATCAGTTGTCAGCAGAAGGTCCAGGCAATTGGGTGTGTGGTCTGTGATATCTGGTATTCGCGTCGCTTGTTCCACCAGCTGGGTGAGATCTAGCGCCAATGCTAGTTTACGCGCCTCTCGCCCAGCATGGTCAGTTTTCTGGTATGGGAACAGCCACTCTTTATGGTGAGCATTGAAGTCCCCAGAAAACAAGCTCTGCTGTTGGATATCGCTGAATTGCTGTATCTGCCGTCTCAGAGAGGTACCCATGAGTCTAGTCGTCTCCTGATCTCCGCTGTGCGAACGATAAACACTGGCGTAGAGAGTTTTCTACTCCAGTGTCAACCAAAAGCCACAGCACGGGAAACCCTGAATTCTCAAAGCCACGGAGACGCTTACAGCAAACGTCATCGCGAACATACACACAGACCCTGCACGCTTCTTAAACTTGTGCTCAAGAGTGTAACCAGGGTAGTTGAGGTATGCCACGTCCAACGGTGTTGCTATCTGCGTCTCCGTTAAGAAGAATAAGTGCGGCTTCTCGGTCTCCAGGTGGTGATGGACCGGGTCTAGGTTTGTGTAAACCTCGGATGTTCGTGAGGTGCACTTTGAGTGGGAGGAAGTGTTGCCGTTGGTCAAACTTTTCTTCTTTTTAGCTTTTTCATGTTTTTTAAAAGAGTTTTTGTGGGGAAAGAAAAGATAGTCGAGGCGCTGCTTAGAAACCCTACTCGTACCTTTCGGTTCAACTGATCAGAGAGGAAACTCGCTTGGAGACTGCGGGGACGCCTGAGCCCCCGATAACACTCCACCGGGTCCTCCCATCCAGCCGCCAACTGGCACGGTGGAGTATACCGGGATTTTTCACAGTTGGCGGGGCAGCCTTTGCGCGTGGCTAGCGCGCAAGTCGGGCCCCCTACTGACTGCGGTCGGCCAACGGCTAAGACCGTGCCTCGGATCCCGCTACCCTCCAAAACGAGTTACCGGATACAGCATCACCTAAAGACAAAGACCGGTTCCGGCAGCGCAACTGACTACATTGCTACCCCCCAATGGCACTGGCAGTCCCGCACACCGACGGAACACAGCAAGGCTGTTTGGCGCCGGACTCCGGCGGGATGGTGGTCGCGAGCCAGGCGGCCCCTTTCATGGCCTACCACCGCTTTTGGGATCTTCAGCCGCCAACACGTATTGTGAGGACGTTGCCCGGGGTGGACCGCTAGGAGGTAGACCCCACCCACCCCAGGTACCAGGATAGTAGAATCCCGTAAGAGCTAAGCATTTCCTAAGCCTCATACAAATCTCATAGAAGTGATCGGCTTTCGATGGTTCCGTGAAGTAGTTCTACACGAAAATATTTCAGACTTTTCCCGATTGCTGGAAAAATTATTGATTTTGATTTAGACGGCCTACTTGCAATTTTATTTTCGATACAAATAAATCTTGCAAAAGAAATATTTTTAAAGAAAATACATTTTCCTTCAAGAAACTATCAATATTTATGACCGACGGAAAAACGATTAAATTTCCACAACTCAAACCGATTCTGCGATTTGGATTGTACAAGAAGGAAATCTAGGTATTTGAAGCAAGTTAGAAACGCGATCAAGCTATTGTATTTAGCTACTACATCAGTCCACTGTTGGACAAGGCCTTCCCAGCTGCCATTCTAGTTAATTTTGAAGAACTCCTGACTTGCGGATTGGCGAGTGCAGTAAAAAAAACTGAAATAATTTGCTACCAAAGTAAATGGAAGTACCAGGTTTGCATAAATCCCCAGAAGCTGTTCTATGAAATCTAGTTGAGAATTTTCTTGAGTTTCCCTCCAAAAGTCAGAAACGTTTTCTGAAATTGATTTTGTAAATTTAAGAATATCTACGCTACTTTGAATCGACTTTTGATAAAAATAAATGTTCTCAAACAAACAAAATATTTCTGCAAATTGAAAGTTTTCCTTTTAATAAAAATGCTCATCAAACATGTAGCCGCCTGAAATATTTTTTTTTGAAATCTTACAACACGAACGCATAGAACTTTCTAGAATCTGTTCAAAAGATTTGATATTCCAGAAGTCTAGTTGATAATTTTCCTACGATTTTGCCTCCAAAACCCGAAAAGTTTACTGAAATTGGTTTTGTAAATTACTCAGACCTACGCTACTTCCAATTTACTTTTCAATAAAAATGAATCTATTCAAACAAACAAAATATTTCCGGAATAGTAAGTTTCTTTAAGAAAATTGCTTAAAATCTCTTAGCCGCCTGAAATGTTTTTTTTGAAATCTTACAACGAGAAAGAATCGAACTTTCCCGGTTCGGTTCAAAACTATTTGATATTTTGTGACTTTTAAAAATAACTTTCCATGACGATTTGGCTCAATTTTATTCAGAAACCCGCCCTACTAAGACTTTGGAAACGATTCATTTTGTCAAAAACTTCCAACAGACTTTACTTTTCCCTCGCAAAATATTATGAACGTTTAAATATCGAAATTCCCACGATTGTGATTTTTGTAAAATAAATCCTAGATGAGTTTATCTAGCTCATCATACGTTTTTGTGGAAAACTTCAAACTAAATTTTACTTTTCCCGCGCGATATATTTTGTAATTTATAACATTCAAAGTTCCCACGGTTATGATTTTTGCAAAATAGATCCTAGGTGGATTTACCTAGCTCATCGCCCCACGATTTTCCTAGACTAAAATATTGAAGTCAATAAAATTGTCTGTCAGTTTGTATGGCGTCAAACTACGTCGATCGTTTGTGCAATGATCGACCCTAATCTAAAATGGGAATACGGAGTGGCAAAGTCCGATTTCCTAGAACTACCTAGTGCCCCTAGAGCCCTACTTTCCCTAAATATTCAAACACATTATTCATAGAGTTTACTGTATCGTGATTTTTGATACGCAAACCCACAAAACAATGCATCCGAATCCTATGACAAACACGTCCAATCCTCCAAAATCCAAAAATCCCAATATTTATTTAGAAAATTATTGCGCAACTCATCTAGACCAGGTTTTTTAGTCCACCCCGCCAATCGAATGAATCTCACAATAATTTCTCTTATTCATTAGCTAGCGATTCGATGCGGGACTAGGTTTTCTTTCGTCTGCCCAGTCGCTGACCGAACCAACTAACTAAGCCCTATATAAATCTGCGAACAACTTAACCAAACTTTTAGATCCAGCTAAGAACGTTTGCAGATTTTTTCTAACCAAAATTGTGAAGACAGCTCAGCCCGTACTTAATAAGTACCAGCCTATGACATTTCACAATTTTTATCAAAATATTATTTCGATCGAAATGAATTTTGCCCCAAGCTAATACAGGTACGTGTCTATCGAGAGAGCTAGACCTAGAATGAATTCCCGCCAAATCGCTTGTATGGCTTATATAGGGTTGCCTTTATTCTTTTAATGAGGAAAGCAAAGGCTTTCCGAATCATACAGCCATAATTTCTGCAAAACATTAATTCAAATTTCGAACACGTTCGTCTAGCCGAGCCTCGAGCCGAGCCCCGTCCCATACTTTTAAAGAGTAAAGCGATGCGCAAAGGCAATTCAGCTATACAGCCTTATCATTTTAATGCCTTTTGCCCGCTCAAGTACCAGGGTGGCATTAGCGCCTAGGAAGTAAGTATTGAATCTAAATCCAAAGTAATTTCGTTCAAATAACGAAATATTTAGTAATATTTATTAAGGAAAAGTACCAGGGCAGCATACTGCCGTAGGAGATTATTGAAATAATTTACTATGGACTTGCTAGAAGCCGTAGAAATTGCTATTTTAATGCGCCCGCGTCTACTTCCATACATTTTCATAGAGTCACGCTCTACCAAAATAATATTCAGATGAATATTGACAATCCACGCCTATTCTGACCCTTCAGATCAGTTTTTTGCGTGTAATACTCTACATATTTGTGACGTAAGTGAAAAGCTCTACAAATGGAGAGGTTATTCACTACATTCAGCCCCCAACAATGTTCGAAATGTCAATATAAATGGAGAATATTGTTATCAAAATCCAATAAAATTTATGTCACAAATATGTTAAAAGAAGATATTACACTTCCATTCAAAAACGTATTTCATGTGGTGTGGAGCTAAGCTAAGTTTTTAGCTTCCATAAATCTGCCATGAAATCCAAAGTCATCAACAATTTTAAGAAAATGAACAAAAATCTATCCAACGGGTTAAATCGAAGCCTTGCGCAGAAAAGAGAGTTGTGAGTTCTCTCAGTCAGAGGGACACAGCATTCCCGCATCAAGTCAATACTCGATTTATCATGATTTGGAAAATGATACAGCGATACTGCTCTACTCCAAGACTACGATACCCTATTGCCAGATATCTAATTGTGCATAATTCAAAATTGCCTCTTTGAATCCCAAGTCGTCTTTATTTAAACTAAAACCCAGCCTAATGTATGTTGCTTACGATAGTCATTCTATAAGATCTAAACTCAGCTAAGGTGAGTCACTTACAAAACTTTATACTATAAGCGTTGTGTGGGAAAATAGCTTAGCCCTTTCAGCATTCAGCCTGAGAGCTGCTTGTGAGTGTGAAATTGATATGAAACATCTGTTACATAAAAACAGAAGTGACAGCTGTCCTACACCTCAACATCTAATTTTCATATCAATTCGATTGCAAGTATAATGTCTTTTGAACGGAAACGCAATATCTGCAATCACGAATAGTTGGCTTATGAAATTCTGAATGACCCTCACCCCTTCATCGAAAAATTTAAGATATTAAGTTAGTTAGTAAGTAAGTTAGTCAGTTGTTTAAAATTTGTGTCTAAACTTCAACCTACCGTTCATCCTTCCACAATCTCAGATTCACTCTGCCACACACGAATCTCAAGGCTTTACTATTGTGAAATTCATTAAAAAAGTTGAACCATATATATTTACTATTCCGCGCTTTTTGAAATTAATTTTTAAATCGCGAATTAAAATGTTCGTTAGCAAACATTCTCCAAATATAAGGAAATTCGAGGAGGTATCTAAGCTTTGGATATGAAATAAAACATAAAAAATACCTTTTCCTCGATTTGAGCATTTAATCGATCAAATACCTTTTTACTCTTTACCGTTTAAGAAGAAAATACGAATCGCTTGATTCAAATATGTTCTTCCCGTACCTTGAAATTATTTAAATTAGCTAACTACGTGTTCTACAAAGTTACGCTAAGATGCTACGTAAGCCTACGCCAATTGCAAAACTACGGTATAAAATTGCCACTTTATCAATTTGTTTAAAGAAATCTTTAAAGTAATCTACGCCACTGCAAACATAATATTTTTGCGATTTTATGACGAAGAAAATTTACAGAGCAAAGAGAAGAGTCGAACTTCTTTATTTCGTTTTTGTTCGAAATTCAACTTATTTGTGCTAAAAGTTACGCTGATAGGAAGATTATAAATCTGCTTGCTATTTTCATGAAACCCGGAAATACGTACAATTAGTAATTGAATTTACGCTCTACGCATAATTGCATACAACTACGCCTTATTTGTGCTAAAAGTAGATTGAAAATACAAATAAATGAGAAGGTTTATCCACAGTTTATCTCTTATTTTAACTCAAAATTCTCTAGCCAATCAGAAAAATAAAACAACTGCTAAACGACTGTTGGTAGGCTGAAGTAAAATTATTTTTCACATAACTACTATACCGATAATCGAAATTAGTAATTAGTTTTACGAGTGATTAAAACTTAAAAGACCCGATAAACTGTTCGACAAAGAAAAAGCTCAGCTATTCTTAGATTCCGCGCGTAAATTATCCCATCAATTTGTATGTTCAACCTATGTATGCCTTTAAAATTGAAACAACAGTTGTTTTTGCTTAAAAATAATTTAATTCATAAATATCCCAGATAAGTGCGAAACGGAACCACCTACCGCGATTTTCCTAACCCTGAGACCCCAACCTAATCAGTACTGTAATTTTCTAATGATCAAATGTTTTTTTCCCAAATTTATCTTGAACTTGCAATTTAAAACAATGCTACCCCCCAAATTAAAGTTCGAGATGCAAAATACTACCCGAAGAATTTAGAAATACTTTAGATGGCCACTACACGCGCTTTCTACTATTATTTTCTCTACGCGCCCACGATACGCACCCCAAAGCGGAAAATATTTCAACCGCCGCAAAGAAATCCTGCTGCTAAAATTTAATTTTTTTCCTAAAGCAACTAAATAAACTGGTTTGAAACCTCTTTCGATCACTATTAAAAAATTAAATAATATTTCAACTATGCCGTAATCTAACTAATTTTTCTTTTTATTTGCGTCTGGAACATCGAACCGCCGACAAAAAAAAACGTGTAATGAATCCGATAACTGGTTTACATAGTATCGTTGCCGTCTATTACAGAGAAACAGAATAATTTCAGTAATAAATAATATTTCCCTACGCTACGTATTGATCAACGAAAACGCATATTTATTGAGTCATTTAGGACTTAGTCTGTAGTTTAACTTCAGTAATCGAACGCGAACTGATAAATTCAATTCTACTCTATTTGCACGATTAAGTTTGAACCTCATCTAAAGTTAATGTTACAGATTTCCTAAACCTAACATGAAAATGAATTCGCAACCACGTACACGCGCATACGGTTATTGATGAAGAAAGTGAATATTTTTGCACAATACTAAACGCCCAAGCTACTATTTAATAGCGCCGCCTAGCTCATTCAAACTAAATAATTTTTGCTTTTCTAAATTTTTACCCACGATCTCAGAACTTGTTAAATTAATCTAACGAGTCAAAACAAAGAACTAAGAAAATATCCATATTCCCCGTTAGAAAATTGCGAAAACCTAAGTATATCTTATATCTGTACTATTGTAATCTTAATGAAAACTCGGTAACCCTAGCATAACTAACTACCGAGACCTGACTATGAATATTTCACCACGTGATTAATCTTTTTACAGTCTATACAGCCCCCAAACCCAAGATAACCCTTCGTCATTGTTTCATTTTGTACCTGAACATTAGTTTGGACACCCCTATTTGTTACTAAACAGTAAACAAGCTACTGTTGTCAATCCAGAAAGTTTTAGTACTATTTTTCTAATGTCAAACTTTTGCTAAACTAACCTTCCTAAAATTCAGAAATGTAGTTGATCTTAACATCTTACAAAATCTATTATGGATACTTTTTTGGTTTAAAAGATGCATATTCTACCTACTCTAATTACTAAACACGGCAACCCCAAATCGACAAATAGATTTCCTATAAAGAATTTTGAGTTTACTAATTTGACACAAGAAGGCTTAATGAATTACGACGGTTTGGATTCTACTCGACATTCGAAGATCATAAAATTAGACAATACGCGAGATAACCCTATATTACACATAAAAGAGACCTAAACAAGCCCATATCAAACATCTAACAAGAAAATGTCTATGTTTTATAAACTATCCTACATACTTTATGATGTCTAACAACCTTCAAACAGGCGAAACATAGAAGACTTTAATAGAACCTTGATAGATCAAAACGCACTTTCGAAGACTGATGCCAACATCACCAATGCTAACTAACCCTAAATTTAAATTTTTAAACTTTTGAATAAATTACCGAGATAAAACTCAGACAAGGAGAAACAGAGACCCCTATTCCCTGCAAACAAACATTCGGCTACTTCTGAAACTACTTGCCCAATTTGAAAAACTAACTACTCATTTTCAATGAAGGAGCAATAAGCTATTGAAAAGTAAATCCCTATTTATTCCAAAATTGATTCCAATGTAAATCTTATGAAATACAGGCACTCAAAACAATCGCATTTGCGAGAAGTAACCTTTGTACGCATCGAACACTACCGCCACGTGACTTTTCGCTCCTCGACTCTGTCATAACCCACGTATTGTTATTCACACAATTACCCACCTTGCATTCTATCTCTATCTATCTGCGCACAAGTATCTATACATAAATTGTGAAAAAGCTTCAATATCAAATTCAGCCCAGCCTAACGAAACCTATTCGTACAATCCCTAAAAATTCCCGTCCTAACCTTTATGTTCTTAAAAGATTATATTCCCTATAAAAATAATAAAAGTTAATACATTTGTTTATTTCCGCACAATGACATTTCATTTTTAAATTAGACCTAAGTATTTAATACTCTGGAAAATAAAAATTCTTCCTCTTTTTCCTAAAACCCCTGAATAAATCGCTGAATAAATAGTCAGCTAACCTACAGAGTGTTGCCTATGTTTCTCCGTTCGTAATCCTCTTTTCTATATCCTACTAAGATCATTCTAATTTGTTTTTATTTTATAAACTAAAATCACTGACTTTTAAATAACTTCCGTTTTGAGAAATATTTGTTACGTAATTAATAACCTCTACGAAAAATGCTACGAATGCTACGGCGTAGCAAAGGGTTACGCGCCCTAATAGTGAAATTAATTTTGCATACTTTTTAAAACAAAAGTGTGATATCGCGGTTTAGTTTAATGTACTTTTATTCATACTAAAACCCCAAGGTCAATGACATTAACCTACAACAATACCCCAGAAAAATAATTTAAGAAAATTTTCTAAAAATTACGAACTTAAATAAAATGGTAAAAGCGTAGTGCAAAATTTGTAACTTTATGGAACATTTACAAGTGCAAAATTTAAAGGATAACATTCAAACATACTTCATTCTCTAAAGTGCATAATTATTAACGATTACTTATAGTTTCATTTTATGTCTCAATATAGCAAAATTTTAAACAAATTTACGAGCTTATTTCGGCAATCCTTTTTTCCCGGATCGCTAGCTATGATACTGACAAAGAATGTGATCGCATGCTTTATTGTTGCGAAAAATCTGCGTTTTATTTTTTTGAAAGCCAAATGAATTCACTGTCTGTCGAAATAATTTTTATCTACCCTAACCCTAACCCAACCTTTGAGCTAGTCTCCGCAATATTTAAAATTTAGACAAGCTACAAAACATTTATGACGTTTCAAAATTTACAAATAATTATTCTTACTACTTCTTCTTCAGTTATCCTACAAAAAATCAATCTCTCTTTACAAATATTTACTGTCTGTAGGTAGACTTATTTTCAAATTTTAAGAAACAATACTTTATCTTATGACTTACTTACGTATTTTCTAAAAGAAAATAACAAAATATATCTAAAAGACTCTATCTACTACTTCTAAATGAAATCTTGAACTGATTTTGGAACTTATTGTTTTGTGTTGTATTCCAAAATGTTCTAGCTATTGCATAAGTATCGAATTTTCACTATCTTAGACTTGATTTCAAACCCTTCCGATCAAATAGAAAACTGTTGATAAAAACACATTTTTGTAGGTTAATCCTTGCGTTTTACTACGTTACGTGTTTTAAATAAAATATTAAGGTAAATTAAAATCAATCCTGTTTGTTTAAATTGTCACCCATATTATAAATGCAAAAAACTTTAATGTTTCTTTGAAAACCCCGCTCATTTGACTACTTTTAATAGATTTTCTCGACTTTATTCTACAGTTTGACAATTATTTAGTTAAAACAGCCCCCAAATTATAAGACTCTTGCCTAGAGAAACTATCTCATTACTAATTTCCCTATATCGCAAAATAATATCAGAGAATCTAGAAATAAAACAGCCCCCGGACTAAAATTCTCTTAACTAACTACCCCATTGTACGCTAAATCAGAACTGCTTTCCCTTCAACGATCCATTTCACGGTTACCAAATTGTGATCATAGTTATAAGGCTATGACCACCAATGAATCCTTAGCTAAATAACTCTACCCACAATAAATAATTTATCTGTGAAATCTGAAAACCCTCCGCAGTAACTCAGCCTTTATCCTGGATTGCGGCACCACCAAATTGTAACGGCCCTAACCTATGCAGCTTAAAGAACCTATGCACCACCGAAGAGTCCTAAGCTAAAAATTAACCCTGACTACAAATCTACTACCGAGACCCTATATTCAACCTACAACTAATCTCATAACTAACTATACGACAAGCCTGCTAACCCTAAAACCGTCGACCTAATAATCAGAAGAATGTAATGTTCAGAAAACTCTACCGATCGCGTCCTACTAATCTCAGAAATGGCCAGTGAAAACGTCAGAGCAGTTAGGAACCTACGTTGCGATAACCCAGAATAGAATGAAGGAAAGCAGTCTCATTAACTCTACCTACTAATTTTACTTCCCAATCCAATATCCCTACTCTAAAAATCCTTACCCAAAATACGTCAACAAAATGCTAAACATATTGAAAGGATCATGAAAAAGCAGCTAAGTTCGAACTCTATAACCTGAATTGGAACTTTAACTATCTTGATTTCGTTTTGTTTATTAGTATAAAATGAGAATAATACTGTAAATAAATGTAGAGTCGATCTAAATAGTCGATTTCTAGCACTGAATTCGATAGAACAACAAAGGTCGGAAAGATTGCTTCATGGCTAAGTCTTATTGAATTTATTTTGACTTGGACTGACTCTGTAATGTACTACTTTTGTGAGTGAGAAGTTTAACAATGACGGTATTCCCAAGGGAATACCGAGGTTCCACCACCGTAAAAAAAACCCCTCGAACCTTTCCTGACCACTCCAGGATTTTATAATAATAAAGCCAAAAGTGTGCAGCGTATGCATAAAATTTTGAATTTGGAAGAATTTACTACTGAGTCATCTTTCCTCACATCAGTAGTTCACTGCCAAAAGTAGGTATTTATTTACAACCTTCCAGTCTATATTTTTGACTGTCTTTACAATGTTCCAGTCTATATTTATGACTGACAAATGTTATTTTTAAAACAAACTATGTGTCTAGGATAATGGTGAATATAACCAAACTTTTGATAGCATTCCATTTTTATTTTTAGAATAGCTATAGAGGCACTGAGTTCTTGGCCTAAGTTTAATTAATTTCAACATTTCATTCAAGTAAGCATCTGAATCTTAACATACTTACAAGAAATTGAAAGCAATAATACTTTTTGTCTTTAGTACTATGCAAGTAATTCTATCACTTTAAGTCCAATGGTTGCAATAGAACCAGAAGGCTGATAATAAATATCAAAATTGTTTTGTGATAAACATAAATACATAAATATTTTTTTCCAAACTATTTACTTTCAAAGGTAGAAAACTTTACCATGAAACAAATAAGCCATTTAATATTGCAAAATTTTAAGCAAGTAATTCCAATTTGACAAGTCAAGAAATATTTGTAAAGCGGAACTATATTATTAGAATCCACTAACACTTGTCATTTGACTCTATTTATTAATCGAGCAAAAATACAAAGGTTCAAGAAAACTCTATCAAGATCTTCCCAAACTATAAATTGAAAAGCTAATATTTTCAAATTATAACTGATCAAAAAGGTGTAAAAATATGACTGAAAAGGATCATGTTTAGTCCAACATCCAGCCATTATCAATGTCCGAAATATCTTTTATATGAGTTCTAATTTAAAATGTTCAGCAATACTTTATTAAGTAGTGGTCTGATCTAGAACTTCACTACGATAAAAATTTCAAAGTTACTAGAAAGAAAAATAAATTTTCAAAGCGGATCTTATGAATCTCGGAAAACAAAAGTAATATATTTACAACTCAAAATTGCCCCAAAGATACTAAGGGATGAAATCTAGACATTATTTCGAATCTGAAGACTATCGAAAATTAAAAATATTTTTCCTACAACGCAAAGTTGTCCCAGAAAGATTAAGGATAGAATCCAATCAATGTTTCGAATCTATAAAATCTCGATAAATAAAACTATTGTTTCTTACAAAGTTCCAACTAAAGGACTAAGGGATAAAATTCAGTCAAAGTTTCATAAGTTCTCGGAAAACAAAAATAATATTTCTTACAGCTCTAAGTTGCTACAGAAAGACTACGGAATAAAATCCAGTTAATGTTTCGCAAGCGCTAAATCTCAAAAATTAAAGTATTATCTACATCTCAAAATCGCCTAGCGAGACTAAGGAATTAATATTCAGTTAATATTTTGCAGGCGCTGAACAATCGACTACGATTTTCTAAGACCTACACTACGGCGCTCACTAGTCTGTCTTGCGATTTGCATTTTGCAATAGAAAATCAATACGAGAACGTAATATGCCTTAAAACAAAATTTCCAAAAATCTGATATCGATCTGAGACGTTTCAGCAAGAAAAGTTCGTTTAGGCTATTTGAGAGATTTTTCAGATAATTGAACCGATCTGACTCTTAAAATATTTCAATACAAAATGTATGGCTAGAAGCAAAATTCGAAAGGTGATATTCAAATGCCCATACAAGGTTAGGCCCCTCGAAAATCGAAATGGCTAGTAATTAAACTTGTAGTAATGTATTTCTTATACTATCTAGATCATGGTGGCATACTTAGTTTTTAATTATCTAACCGTAAACTGATGAAACGATGCAAAATAATTCTTAAGCTAAAATGGCATAACCTAACAAAGTATTTTGGATAAGAGTTATAAGGTGAAAGTATTTATACCCGCACACCCACAACGCACTCGGCGAATTTTGGATTCTTTGTATGAAAATCTGTGAAACCTCGAAAATATTGCCGAGCCGCACGCGCCTAACCGAACAGATCCCCAGCCAGTGCTAATCATAGACTATAATGCTGATGACGTCATCAGCGCACGCGGACAGTGTAACCATTTAAAAAGATTTAGTTTTTGTCAATGCAGCCAGACTGTCCCATTAACATTACCTCCCAGTAAAGTCTGCTGTTCACTGTCCGTGTTCCAGTTTTTCTTTTCGAAAGGTTTGAAGTTTTGGGGTCTATGTCACTCTTAAAGAATAACCAAATGACATTTTCACATTTTGCTTATTTGACATTTGCCACTTTAATATTAAGCTGTTTTGTCATTTTAATATTTGAGATACCGTACTTTTAAATTCAATTGACATTTTGTTACCTTAACATTTAGACATTGGGACGAAATGTTTCTGCTTCTTCTTTGCTACTTTGACGTATTGACATTTTGCTTTTCTGCACATTCTACTTTCTTAAATAATAATATTTTTTAAAAGTTGAAACAGCGGGACCTGTAATATGTTCGAAAGTTTTATTCCGACCTGTTCTATTGTAGAAGTAATCAGTTGGTCATATGGGAACAAAGGGAAGCTGCATGGTGCACGGAGAAAGTTCTGCAGTTATGAAAGTTGGCTGCTTGAACGTGCCTCTGGCGTAAAATGACAGCAATTATTATTTGAAATAAATTTCAGAAAAATACACATGTACGGCAAAATTACCCATTAAATTGGGAGGAAAGTATTCTCTTGGCAACACCAATTCTATTCGATGCGGCTGTGCTTGCGGCTAGGTGTGCGAGACCATCCGCATTATTCAGCGCGTACGGCGAGTACGTTGCGGGTGTGCGGGTATACTTCCTTTTGCCAAATGACAACTTGATGACAATAGCAAAAAAGGAAATGCAGAAGTATGGAAGTTTTATTCTCTATGGGAGTTTCAAAGAGTATGTAATACTTGCAAGGTAGATGGGGTAAAATGGTACCTACCCCTGATCAGATTAAAGACATTGTTGAAAGAAGTTTCCAAATACGAATTCGTATCACCCTATGCAGTTCCTGTGGCATGGTCTGTTATATTTTTGCCGTTGTAATGCCAGTGGCAGCTTGCCTATTATTATTATTTATTTAATAAAGTCATATAAATCATAAAAAAGGCCTTAATCATTAATCTATCATTAATGTTGTTGTAGTCGCTTTTGTTGCTTGTCTTACGTACGAACCCGGCTATAACATAACATAACAGCCACAACAGTCCACTGCTGGACATGGGCCTTCCCTTATCGGGGGGTATTGCCATACTCACCACGCTTGGCAGGCGGATTGGCGAGCGCAGTGCATGATGGTGCATTAACAGGGAACGCTGCTGCCCATTCCCTGGATGAGTATCCCTTAGTCGCTTTTTACGACACCCACGGGTAGAATTGGGGTGATGCTATTCTAAGCCGGCATCACTCGGCATACACAGGAGATTGTCTGCGCTGTAGTTGTTTTTACGCATCCTGGGTTCTAAAAACTGCTCCATTTTACCCTTATTTCCTCTTAGTTGCTCTTAGTACCTACTTTGTGTTTGTGTCACAGATGTCAGCAGAATCAAGGAACCAGAATTTTGACCGGAATAAAACACAAAAATATACTTTTTAACATAAATTGTGATTCCCGTTTCGCCTGAAGATGAATAATATAAGATTTTGATCCAAAAAACGTATCATCTTTTTTACATTTCATGAGATTCTTAGCCGTTAGTGAGAGGGGGGCCTAGATTTGATTATTGCCTTTGAAGTCTAACTAACAGCTAGAGTCCGTCCACTGCTGGACATCGCTTCCCCAATGCCACTCTATCTATACCCGACTTTCGGATTGGCGAGCGCAGTAGAAATTGTCTATAAAAATCAAAATATTTCGAAATCTCATCCACTGAAAGTACCAGGAGAGCAGTATCCTCTAAGAGATTGGCCTTTAATAGCCCCCATACAAATCCCATAGAGATATTTAAGTATTTATTCAATTTAAAACTGAAATTATTTGTATTGAGGTACCAGGATAGTAGAATCCCGTAAGAGCTAAGCATTTCCTAAGCCTCATACAAATCTCATAGAAGTGATCGGCTTTCGATTCGATGGTTCCGTGAAGTAGTTCTACACGAAAATATTTCAGACTTTTCCCGATTGCTGGAAAAATTATTGATTTTGATTTAGACGGCCTACTTGCAATTTTATTTTCGATACAAATAAATCTTGCAAAAGAAATATTTTTAAAGAAAATACATTTTCCTTCAAGAAACTATCAATATTTATGACCGACGGAAAAACGATTAAATTTCCACAACTCAAACCGATTCTGCGATTTGGATTGTACAAGAAGGAAATCTAGGTATTTGAAGCAAGTTAGAAACGCGATCAAGCTGAAATGAAATAAATTTATTCAATATAGAATAAAATATCACTTATTGATAGTCAATATTACACAGAAATGAATTAGTCATTGTAAAAAGGAGAAATTTGCAAGGCACAATCTTCTTCTTTTTATAACAATTGTTTATTCCTAGTTTAAACGCGGCTCAGGGGATAAAAATAAAAATAAAAATAAAGGCACTGCCTCGGGCTGGCCAGGCTAACCACACGACATGTAACTTTATGCCTCAAGGACCAGTAAGTGAAAACAAATTCGGTCAAGATTTTAAAAAGGCGTTACATGCGTATTGTTAGTCGGACCTCCTGGACAGGAAAACCCCCCAAAAACCTGCCCAGAAGTGCTCCTATTCTAAAATTCACAATTTTCGTAATCCCTAAGCTACCCTAGCTAAGTTTCAGAAAAAAAAAACAAATGGTAATAGCCGAAAAACGGCTGAACAATAAATTAAAAGTGAAAAAAAATAATAATAAAATTACAGTAGAATAATCTAACTGTTTCGTCTTAAAAAAAAACTATATATAAACATGTAAAACTACTCCCATGAAGATTTATCTTGCATATAATCAGATATTTCATAATAGCCTTTCTTGTACAAGTTTGTTTTATTGCTACTTTGAATTTATTTAAGGGTAAATCTTGGATATTTTTTGGAAGCTTATTATAAAAGCGTATACAATTTCCCTTAAAGGATTTACTTACTTTACTAAGCCTGCTTGTATGTGCAACAAGTTTGTCCTTATTTCTAGTATTAAAATTATGTCTATCACAATTTTTCTCAAAAGCAAAAATATTTGATTTGACGTATACTAAGTTTTCATATATATATTGAGACACAAATGTTAATATATTGATCTCTTTAAATTTTTCCCTTAAGGAGACTTGAGGCCCTAATTTGTAAATTGCACGAACAGCCCGTTTCTGCAAAACAAAAATGTTTTTCACATCCGCAGCGTGGCCCCATAATAGTAAACCATAAGACATTAAGCTGTGGAAGTAACTAAAGTAAACTAGTCTAGCAGTATCTACATCAGTGAGATATCTTATCTTTTTAATTGCGTATGCTGCTGAACTCAGTCTCTTCGACAATTTCTCAATATGTGGCCCCCATTGGAGCGAGGCGTCCAAAGTTATACCTAAAAACACTGTTGAGTCTGCAAGGTTCAACTTTTCATCCTTTACTTTAATAATTGTGGTGCTCGGTTTGACGTTTGGTAATACAAACTTTATACATTTAGTTTTCTTTTCATTCAATAGCAGGTTATTAACTGTAAACCAATTAACTACTTCGATTATAGCGTTGTTCACGTCGTCATAGTTAAGTTGTTGCCTCTTTACTCTAAAAAGTAATGAGGTATCGTCGGCGAACAAAACTATATCATGTTTTTCTTTAACAAGATAAGGTAAATCATTAATGTATACAAGAAACAGGAAAGGACCAAGAATCGAACCTTGTGGGACGCCCATGCTTATGTTAGATCCAGATGATCTTTCACCATTGACCTCAACCTTTTGTATTATGTTGTTCGGATATGATTCCAAAATGCTAAGAGCCTGGTTCTTTACTCCATAGTGACTTAGCTTCCTGACAAGAGTTTCATGATGGACACAATCGAACGCTTTGGACAAATCACAAAATACACCTATTGCATCTTGAGATTCCTCCCAGGCGTCGATTATGTGGTTGATGAGGTCGACACCAGCGTGAGTTGTAGAACGACCCTTTGTGAAACCAAATTGCTGTAAATGCATCAAGTTATTACGATAAAAATGTCCTTGCAATTGATTTAGAATAACTTTTCAAAAATTTTACTAAGTGTTGGTAGAATAGATATAGGTCTAAAATTAGTGGGGTCAGTAGTACTACCGGCTTTAAACAGCGGAATAACTTTGCTATGCTTCATCAAGTCAGGAAACTGGCCACTGTCAACACATTCATTAAATATACATGCTAGACATGGGGCGATACAATCAATTATAGTACTTATAATCTTAACAGAAAGGCCGTGTAGATCTGAAGTCTTTTTCATTTGTAAAGTTTTAAATACTTTAATAATTTCTATGTCACTGACATGACGGAATTTAAAATGCTTGTCGCAAAGGCTTACATTTTCTTTGAGAACAGATTCAGCGAGATCGGGGCATGAATTTAACGATCTGGTGGTCGAAACTGGAATATCGGTAAAAAAGTTTTCAAAAGCCTGAGCTACTTCCGAATTAGTCTTTTTTATTTCATCATTTATTATGAGTTTCAAGTTTTCATTACGTCGTTTAGATTTTCCAGTTTCGTTATTTACGAATTTCCAAGTGGTTTTGTTACGTTAGTGCTGTTTTTAATGTTATTTTTATGAAGTTTGATTTAGCTACTGTGCAAACCTGTTTAAAAGTTTTAGAATAACGTTTTACATATTCAGCAAAAGATTTTGATTTATTAAACGACCTTTCATCATACAGATCATACAATTTTCTCTACTTCTATGAATTCCTATCGTGGCCCAATCACTGAATAATAATTTGGTGTTAACTTTAATTTTTGGCTTTAAATACATTGTCATATTCTGCTTTGGCAAGACTAAATACTGAGTTATATAATTTATTTGGATTTTCATCGTATTGTAATTCTGGTAATTTTTGTATGATATTTTCTCTGTAACGATTTAACCTACTTTCGTTTACCGGTACACATGTAATATCTTGTTTAGGTGCCTTTTCAATGTTAATTTTGAAAGTAGCTAGTTGACCAGTATGGTCAGAGCTTAATTTGTTTATGACAGACGCGTCTTCGGCTTTAATATTTGTAAAAATATTATCTATGCATCTGGCTGAAGTAGCCGTGATTCTTGTAGGCACCGAAATAAGATGTACGAGATTGTAACATAAAAATAGTGATTGAAACCTCTTACTAATACTAGAGTTTTCAAGAATATTTACATTGAAATCTCCACAGACAATAATTCCTTTATTGAATTTTATTACTTTATTTAACGCTTCCTCCATAACTTTTCGAAGGAATCATATTTAGCATCAGGTGGGCTGTATACGCTCATTATGACAATATGCTCGAGTTCTACACAGGCTATTTCAATAGTTCGCTCAACGGATAGGTTCACAATATCAGTGCGTTCTTTGTATTTAAACTCGTTCTTAAGTAATATTAACGAGCCGCCGCGTATTGCTTTTGATCTGTTGAACGAACTTACTACCTGGTGATTATTAAAACTGAACATGAGCTGATAATCTCTAAGCCAATGTTCAGTTACACAAAGTATATCAATATTAAGGAGTTCATGAATAGTTCAATTTCTAATTCCTTACTTATCATGCCTTCAATGTTTTGGTGTACAACTTTTAAAATACGGCTATTTCGATTTTTATTATTATTCGTACAATTTTTGTTATCATTATTTTTTAAACTTTGTTTCTGCAAGATAGACTGACTTAGGTTAGTAAGTGACATAGAAGTCGAAGTAATGCCAGAGTTACTCTCTGTTGTCTTAGAAATTAATTTAAAGTACTTGGAACCGATTCCAAGGTTATAAGGTTCGTATTGATATTCTGCTCAATAGAAGCAGTTGTCTGGTTAGCCAACAAATTGGCTGAATGTTTAAAAGAATAAGATAGTAACTCTGCTATCTGTCGTTTATAAACTTTAGATAGATAATATCTATCCTTTGTTACATTAAAATATTTTCCAATGAAAATATTGGTGTCAATAAAATGGAATTTGTCAGGATTGCGACATGTCAAAGTATGTAAGTACTTGTTACACCAATGTCGAGTATTATTTTCTAAGTTAGTCATTTTTTGGCTATAGGGAAAAGCAAAGAAAATCACTTGTTTGACATTTTCTATTAAATACAATTTGTTTGAGAATAAACCAAAGTCTTTTCTAGTTGCATTTCCTTCTGCCACTAAATATAATAACAATTGAATTTTCATTAAATTGTGATGCCAACACTGTATTTATTAGTGTAGAATAATCGGCGCCAGGCATGCAATGATTAATTACTGCCTGACCCATGCACTGACCAAGTTGTAAGCCCATATTTTTACCAAATTCATCGCTAAACATAACAATTTGTGCGCGTGATATAGAACCGTCCTTATCAGTCGCAGGCGCGGGCCGCGTCGCCGCCATCGGCACCGGCCGCGAGACCGGCGCGGCGTCGTCGGCGGCGGCGGCAGCGCCGGCGACCGACACAGGTACCGACCGCGCTCCAGTCAGCTGTGTACAGACGCGAGGTGATGACGCGGGCTCGGGACACACGGCCGGCAAGGATGAGCTTGTTGGAATTTTATTACAATCGCATTGATTGTTTGTCAAAGATGGTGCATTATTACTATTATATTTACACGATTCCAACAAACTGTTCATAGCCAGCACATGCTCCTTTATTTCTTTACGCGCTGAATCATATTTAATAGAAATGTGTTCTAAGGATCGTTTCAAAGCCGACATTTCCGACTGGAGGCGCTGTGTGTCGCGCTCATAATTTTCCTATTTTGTTCTAATGTTGAGGTGCAAGATTTTATATCGTTAATCAATTCAGTACGTTCCTTATTACAATTTGAATTATTGCAAAATAGTATATTATTATTACGCCTAATTAGTGATTGCGTTTTCTTTATAAAATTTCTAAGTTTAACAATTTTCTTTGTTTTTTTCTTGCTATAAGACACAGAAGTTATGTGTGAGTTATTGAATGGACTGTCACACGTTGTGAGGTCAATAGTTTCGACTACTTGTTCCTCAGTGGTCTCGACCGATTGGTGCTGGGTGAGTGAGATGGAAGAAACCGCAACTGTAGGAGCGACCAGCTCCTCGAACAGGGACTGGGTGGTAACTGCACTTTGTGCAGACTTCAGGTCTTGGATCGTCGCATTTAATAAGGTAATTTCCTTGTGTGCATCGCGTAATTCGTATTCCAGGGCAGTGATACGTCTCAAGGTGTCTTCAAACGCATTCCCGTCCCGGTCAAAGTTATCCACTATTCTTTGAAGCTGGTCCCTCTCACCTGTTACGTCTACCAACTTATGGTACATATCTGCCATTTCACTCTTGAATTGTTGATTTTATTAATGATATCTAACATTTCTTGCTCACTTTCATCCCGTTCTCTTAATAACTGCTCATTTGTATGTTTACACTTTTGTAATTCTAACAAAGTTGTTTTTAAGTTGTCCTCTAGCTGACGAATTGTTTGAGATCTAGTAGTATGCATTTTGAAAACAAACAAATATGCAAAAAACAAGTAAATATGAAAAAGTACCTCGTAGGTTAAATGAGCGGTTACCAAGGTTGAGGTTATGTTATGTATATGCCGTAATTTCACACGTATTTGTTTGCACTAGCATAAAACACACACAATAAACCCTTAAAATACGTATTACTATTCGTAAAAAATACTCGAAATTACTTAATTACGTTGTAATATTCAAATATTGAAACAGCTATCACTAACGGTTTTTGCCGTTACACTTTTTACAATAAAAACGTGATTTGAGCCAAACTTATCCACTAAAACACTTAAATTATAAATTATAGTATAATTATTTAATGCGATGAACTTGATAAGGGCAGTAAATTATACAAAAATTAAATATTTTAAGCGGAGCTCTAATGTTTACAACTTGGCCGTTCAGTGTTGCCAGCCCTATCCCCTATTGTATTTAGCTACTACATCAGTCCACTGTTGGACAAGGCCTTCCCAGCTGCCATTCTAGTTAATTTTGAAGAACTCCTGACTTGCGGATTGGCGAGTGCAGTAAAAAAAACTGAAATAATTTGCTACCAAAGTAAATGGAAGTACCAGGTTTGCATAAATCCCCAGAAGCTGTTCTATGAAATCTAGTTGAGAATTTTCTTGAGTTTCCCTCCAAAAGTCAGAAACGTTTTCTGAAATTGATTTTGTAAATTTAAGAATATCTACGCTACTTTGAATCGACTTTTGATAAAAATAAATGTTCTCAAACAAACAAAATATTTCTGCAAATTGAAAGTTTTCCTTTTAATAAAAATGCTCATCAAACATGTAGCCGCCTGAAATATTTTTTTTTGAAATCTTACAACACGAACGCATAGAACTTTCTAGAATCTGTTCAAAAGATTTGATATTCCAGAAGTCTAGTTGATAATTTTCCTACGATTTTGCCTCCAAAACCCGAAAAGTTTACTGAAATTGGTTTTGTAAATTACTCAGACCTACGCTACTTCCAATTTACTTTTCAATAAAAATGAATCTATTCAAACAAACAAAATATTTCCGGAATAGTAAGTTTCTTTAAGAAAATTGCTTAAAATCTCTTAGCCGCCTGAAATGTTTTTTTTGAAATCTTACAACGAGAAAGAATCGAACTTTCCCGGTTCGGTTCAAAACTGTTTTGTGACTTTTAAAAATAACTTTCCATGACGATTTGGCTCAATTTTATTCAGAAACCCGCCCTACTAAGACTTTGGAAACGATTCATTTTGTCAAAAACTTCCAACAGACTTTACTTTTCCCTCGCAAAATATTATGAACCTTTAAATATCGAAATTCCCACGATTGTGATTTTTGTAAAATAAATCCTAGATGAGTTTATCTAGCTCATCATACGTTTTTGTGGAAAACTTCAAACTAAATTTTACTTTTCCCGCGCGAAATATTTTGTAATTTATAACATTCAAAGTTCCCACGGTTATGATTTTTGCAAAATAGATCCTAGGTGGATTTACCTAGCTCATCGCCCCACGATTTTCCTAGTCTAAAATATTGAAGTCAATAAAATTGTCTGTCAGTTTGTATGGCGTCAAACTACATCGATCGTTTGTGCAATGATCGAACCTAATCTAAAAATGGGAATACGGAGTGGCAAAGTCCGATTTCCTAGAACTACCTAGTGCCCCTAGAGCCCTACTTTCCCTAAATATTCAAACACATTATTCATAGAGTTTACCGTATCGTGATTTTTGATACGCAAACCCACAAAACAATGCATCCGAATCCTATGACAAACACGTCCAATCCCTCCAAAATCCAAAAATCCCAATATTTATTTAGAAAATTATTGCGCAACTCATCTAGACCAGGTTTTTTAGTCCACCCCGCCAATCGAATGAATCTCACAATAATTTCTCTTATTCATTAGCTAGCGATTCGATGCGGGACTAGGTTTTCTTTCGTCTGCCCAGTCGCTGACCGAACCAACTAACTAAGCCCTATATAAATCTGCGAACAACTTAACCAAACTTTTTAGATCCAGCTAAGAACGTTTGCAGATTTTTTTCCTAACCAAAAATTGTGAAGACAGCTCAGCCCGTACTTAATAAGTACCAGCCTATGACATTTCACAATTTTTATCAAAAATATTATTTCGATCGAAATGAATTTTGCCCCAAGCTAATACAGGTACGTGTCTATCGAGAGAGAGCTAGACCTAGAATGAATTCCCGCCAAATCGCTTGTATGGCTTATATAGGGTTGCCTTTATTCTTTTTAATGAGGAAAGCAAAGGCTTTCCGAATCATACAGCCATAATTTCTGCAAAACATTAATTCAAATTTCGAACACGTTCGTCTAGCCGAGCCTCGAGCCGAGCCCCGTCCCATACTTTTTAAAGAGTAAAAGCGATGCGCAAAGGCAATTCAGCTATACAGCCTTATCATTTTTAATGCCTTTTGCCCCGCTCAAGTACCAGGGTGGCATTAGCGCCTAGGAAGTAAGTATTGAATCTAAATCCAAAGTAATTTCGTTCAAATAACGAAATATTTAGTAATATTTATTAAGGAAAAGTACCAGGGCAGCATACTGCCGTAGGAGATTATTGAAATAATTTACTATGGACTTGCTAGAAGCCGTAGAAATTGCTATTTTAATGCGCCCGCGTCTACTTCCATACATTTTCATAGAGTCACGCTCTACCAAAATAATATTCAGATGAATATTGACAATCCACGCCTATTCTGACCCTTCAGATCAGTTTTTTGCGTGTAATACTCTACATATTTGTGACGTAAGTGAAAAGCTCTACAAATGGAGAGGTTATTCACTACATGACGCAGAAGGTTCCGGGTTCAGTTCCCGGTGGGGTCACTCACAAAGTTGAAACTGGAAACTCTGGCTAGGACGTTGCAGGCTGAACCACCTGATTGTCCGAAAAGCAAGATGGTTCCGTGCTGTCGGTCCCGGTTGCTGTCTATGATGGCGGTCGTTACACAACCATGTCAAAGGCCTGCTACTTGCAGTAGGCGGTTGAAAAAATTCTGATGCCAGGGTTCATCGGGTCGTTGATCGACTCGGTGTCCCACACGAAAAGAGAGAGACTAGTTTTGCTGCCTGATAGAGCATTTTGTATGGGAGGTCCAATTTTTATCTCCAAATATTAAGCAATTTTTTTTGCTTTTATGGTAGCTCAGGATGTCCAGAGTTTAGATTTTTTCTTTGGACCACTATAACCGAAACACTTATATCCCTTGCGGGGTAGGCAGAGCGTAAGCGGCTGTAAAAAATGACCATTTACACCACAACGGGCAAACATTTAACAGTCACTCAGACAAAAGACTGTGTGTCACCATAGTGACAGTTTGTCAGCTTGTCCTCTAGGACAGATATGGGCTGATGCTATTCTTAGCCGGCACCACACGGTAGTCAATAGGACAGGGCGTAAAAATGTTGTACATTTTAGAATAGGTGCATCCGAGCCGCGTTAAAGTAGGAACACAAAATTGTTATAAAAAAGAGAAAATTTTGCAGTAGAAATTTTCTCTTTTTTAAATATTGAATTAGAATGTGACTTTAATGATTGACTTTGATTTTGACACAATAGTAACATATAATAATTATCATTGCCTGGAAACCAAGGGTATACTTACTCTGAAAATCCGCGGCAATTTAAAACGGAACAATCAAACCCCCTCCAACCGTGCTGATATTTTGACATCCACAAGATGATTAACAGCAAATGTGTCATTTCAATTTCAATCTCGCGAGCATCCTCAAGTAGGGGTTGGGTGAACATTACGCACATTTGTAATGGGATTACTTCGGAGATTATGTTTGTAATTTGTATTTTGTAATCGTATAATTTAAGGTTTGTAACGATAAACACAGTACCTAAAGACCAGCTAAGTAGGTACGGTACCTATTAATATACAGGTTGATCAAGCGCGGGTTACTGAACAACTTTTCCTTATAGGGGGTGTAAGAGACAGTGTACTAACGAAAACTTTGTAGGCGTGCTCAGACCATGAAACTGAACAACTTTCCCAATGGAACATAATGGTTGTAAACGAAAATGTATGAAACAGAAGAGACGCCGTCTACACCCGTGAGACTTTTTACGTCTCCTGTAAAGGAAGCATGCGCACTGTAGAGAGACTTATCAGCGCGCGAGAAGACAAAAATATGTCAAATCGTATGGTATTTATCAGAACAAGTGAAGACTTTTGACATAAAGGTGGTGTAGAGAAATTCTATGTTGTTAGACAATAAACGTCTGAATGCACCCTATTAGTATTCGAAGAGCTGTACACCCTGTACAGTATAAACACAGAAAAGAGTAATCAAATCATAATAATCACAATTAGTAACACAAAGTTCGTTCGGCCATATTTGACAGCTGTGAAACCATACCATAGGGGAAGTGTCAACAAATATGTCAAAAAATAAACATGATATTAACAGCTGTAAAATATGGCCTGTTCAAGGAGCTGTAATGTAATCAGTAATCACGCTTACGTCATACCCGACACTGTCTTAAATCACGATTCACGGCGTCATGAAAACAAAATCAACGCTTAATATCCTTAAAGAGCGGGAAGCGACCGGGGCGAAAGGAAACGAAACGAGAACGAAGGAAACTGTAGTCTAGGAGCCAGTGACACATCGAGGCATAACCTCAACAGAGGAAAACTTTATACAGGAGTAACAAAAAGGGTAGAACAAGCCAAAAGGAGGTCATGGTACCAATGACACCCAAACCCAACAACTTTCCGTATGGAACGTAGGTCGAAATATGAAAAAACCTTCCAAGACGAAATAGCCGTATTTTTTTTCATATTTCGGCCTATGTTCCATAGGGAAAGTGGTTCAGTTTCATGAGTAGCTTGACCTCCTTTCGCTTGTTATATCCTTTCATTACTCCAGGTATAGCGTCTCAGTAGGCAGTAGTACATATGACTTGATGGCTTGTATAAGCGACGGCCCATCAATATGGCCGTGTGATGGTTGTCACGTAGGTATCTTCAAGATGATGGCTTTCAGTTTTGATGTTTTCTTTGCTAAGAGGACGAGGAAGGGTAAGCTCCACATAAGAGACGTGCATCATGACGCGTGGAATGGCATCTGTCAAACAAGGTTATCGCAGGACATGTGAGATGTATGGATGCTTAATGCTTTTTATATGAAATGTATAAAACAGAAGAGATAAAGCTACACACGTGAGACGCGCGTTGCATCGATAACGGCTGACGATAGCTTGTCTGAAAGATGTAATGTTTCGTGTTGGGTCGCACGTCTCCTCTGTGGATCTTGGGCCTTAGACAACACAAAACTATTTTTTATTATGCAACAGATGCAACTCTTGCCCACTGACTACGATGATATGGCGAAAAAATGTTAGTACGGTTTACGGTTTAAGATATTTATTTCTCATAAAAAAGAATACAATTCACTTAACCTATGAGAAATACATGCTTTTTCTTAATACTAGGGTAGTTACCTTGCGTTAGCACGAGAAATCGCAACTTCACTATAAAGTTTTAATGTAGTAACACAAAACTATTACTTTGAGTAGGTTAAATATAGTACTTTTAAACTAAATATTCAAAGTATAACGTCATGTTTTTTGAAGCCACAAGACAAAGATTCATATTAGACACAGTAATTAAAATTATTCGCAATATCAAGCGGGTAGGTAAACACAATCGCCAAGGATCCTATTAAGTATCATTTTTACATTGCTATCGCTGTGGTTGTGAATGGAAATCGATTTCTAAATGCGCCTTAAAACACTGGAGACATTGCATATCTACCTACAAGATAGATAAGTATTACCCAAACGTATCTAAAGTCTACCAACCAATGATATTATATGTAGGTTCTAGGTTGTAGATACGCCACCTGAGCAAAAAGTTGTGCCTTCAAATTGGTCTCCTGGAGACCAATAAAATATCAGTCAGCTGTCCTAGCGAGCGCACATGACACATATGCTATGCCATACGTGATGTCACTGAATTTCAGGAACCATTTTTTTTGTGCAAGCAGTATGGAGGAAACGTGTCTATAATAAAATGTCTTTGCTACCAACACTATCAGGGCCTACCGAAGGCTACTACCTGATTCATAGAAGAAGGGGGGGGGACTCGAAATGGTAACATTATTGTTGAAAAAAATGCAATCAATAATGTGGCAATTTCGGGTCCCATAATGTATTATCAACTTATACGAAAATGGGCCATCGTGTAGAATTGCCATTACACAGACGCAAGCTCTCGGTCTAGAATGCGAATGTAGGAAGCATGTGAATTTTCTCTAATTGAAGGAGCGTGTCGCGATCTCCTGTGTGTTCTTATTTTCTCAACGTTGTAGATGACAGATGTGGCGCAGTGGTAGTGCCACTGCCTGCGACGCAAAAGGTTCCGGGTTCAATTCTCGGTGGACTCACAAAGTTGATATTTATCACTTTGTAAATTTGTTCCCAGTCTGGTTAGGACGTTGTAGGCTGAATCACCTGATTGTCTGAGAAGCAAGATGGTTTCGTGCTTCGGATGGGCACGATAAGCCGTCGGTCGCGGTTGCTGTCTATGATTATATTTATGTTATATATGTTAAGTATTTAATTATTTGTTTACTTTGTATTATTAAATATTTATTATTAGTATTTACTCTTATTATTGTTTATTTAATACGTGGTATTTTATCTGCATATAGGTGTTATATATATTATTAGTAATTTTACCGTGTCACCAATTTGTACCATAGTTTACCTGCGCACACCATGTCTTCTGGATTTCTCAAAGGTTGACTGGTAGAGATCCCTTAATGGGATAAGTCCGCCTTTGTGCCTACACGTTCCATTAGTTTATTTAAGTGTTTTTTTGTAACTATTTCCTGTTTGGTACAATAAAGTTATTACATACATACATACATCATTTAGACGGCGGTCGTTACACAACTATGTCAGGGACCTGCTTCTTGTAGTAGGAGGTCGAAAAACTCTGACAACAGGGTTCATCGGGTCGTTGAACGACTCAGTGTCCCACACGAAGAGAGAGAGAGAGAGTGTATTCGGAGAGCTGTCCCTTACACCCTGTATACTCTAACTAGGCTGAATTCTCTCTAATTGAAGGAGCGTGTTGCGTTCTCTTGTATGTTCTTATTTCCTCAACGGTCCCTGTCTCTCTGCATTTTACAGCGTTGTAGATAGGATTTTCTTGAAAATCTGTTACATTTATAAGGCCATTTTCAATTCAGCGCAAATATTTTTAGAGTGTGTTCAGTAACGTTCGGGACATGATCGAATGGCGCGTTTTAACCTTAAATGCGCAACTTTTTCAATTTTTACCAAATTTTGGTATTTAATAGCAAAAAGTTTATAAAACATTAGAAAAATATTTTAAAAAATATTTTTGAATTATTTGGATTTTTTTTATTACTTTTTCTCTAAACTGTCGTTTTTCTATTTGTGATGGTATATTATTAATGATGGTACCGAGTTTTTAGTTTGACATCATCATTAACATTATATTTTATAGACATCCATCACATTACAGAATAACAAATAAATATGTACGATAGTCTAGTAACTAACGTCACAGAGCTATTCGGATTGACCCATGAAGCTGAAAACCGTCAGGTAGGTACTTCTTGACCTCTTAATCAAAATTAGACATGGAGCCCAGCGGGCACCACCCCCCTTAATGTTTCCGCCTCCTCCTTTACAAGGCGTAAATTTTGAACTGATTGATTTGGAGGGTTGCTTTTTCTTCATATCGTGCGTGACATCTCACTTGAAGCTAATTGTGCCCTCAAAATTACCCATAATTCCGCAACTTTGGATACCTCTTGGAAATCGATAGCTTGAAAATAAAAAAATCGCATACAAGGACGAGACGCCCCACTTTTGGGGCTTTTGAGCCACCCGGGGGGCCTGAAGGGTAATTTTGAGGGCACAATTAGCTTCAAGTGAGATGTCACGCACGATATGAAATAAAAACCACCCTTTAAGTCAATTCCTTAAAAACTTACGTCTTGTAAAGGAGGAGGGGGGGGGGGGTAAAGGATTAAAGGGGGTGGTGCCCGCTTGGCTTCATATCTAATTTTGATCAGGAGGTCAAGAAGTACCTACATGCCGATTTTCAGCTTCATGGGTCAATCGAAATATTTATAACCAGCTATTGACGTTACTTACTAGACTACGAAAGGAATTGGAAAGGTCCTTTGTAAAGAGTGTAACAAAAAAAAGGCCGTTAAAATTGCAAAAAATATTTTTAATCCTGCTTAAGTTTTAACAGTACGACGCGGGGCGATACGCGCATTTTAACTTGCTTAATACTACCTATATACTCCAAAAGGTATCTCTTGTAACACCTCCTTTTCGACCAGCTGCATAATCTTCCAGACGCAGCTCTTCAAAAGATTTGTTTTCATACTCCTGTAAAGATAACATTTACGAGTTAAGGCGTTCCGTTTTCCATACAAAAATTCAATGGAGTTATGTATGTAAAGGAGACAAGAGTCGGTTTAAAAAACTTGATGGGGAGTCCCGTGGGTATATAAGATTGTCGCAAAACACTAAAAAGAATTTTTAAATCATCAGATTTCCCGTAAAAGCGAGTCGCCACTTTACGAAAATAGATGGAGCTACTGCTGCAATAAATACGTTTAATTTTATTGTGCAGAAAATACTGATTATCTTTTAACTATAAGTAGTTTTGCGACAAATTTACGTGTGCCTTCATCATTCAGAATAAAGTTTCTTTAAAAAGAAACTCTACAGCTCATGTGTAACCCGACTGAAGTGCAGTTTTTCGTTTGTATGACGTAACGAACCACCTTAATAGGCAAATGCTCGTGAGGCATACGCTCGTGTGGCAGGCGAGCCAATTCGGCCCAATTTGGACGCGTACGTTTTAAGTTGCCTGCGCGCGCTCGCCCGAGCATTACCTTGGGTGAGCCCGAGCGTATGCCTCGGCAATTGCCTCGCGCAGTGTGGACGCGCCTATTGACCAAGATACAGTTGCATAATTTCACAGGAAACGATGGAGCCGCAGTAGCCCAATGGAAGATACGTCGTCGTCAGTGCCTACTAACGGCGAAAGTTGCGGGTCCGAATCCTTTCTGCGGTAGAAAGTATTTCGAAGAGTTAACCAAGAGTAAGCGGCTACACCTAGTTCTAACCGGCTAAAACTACCTGAAGCCGCATTTTGGGTATTAGCCGTAACATATAGAGGTACATTTGGCCGTGTGATGCCGGCTTAGAATAGCATCACCCCAATTCAACACGTGGGTGTCGTAAAAGAGCCATTTTCAAAAAAGTTGTACAATTACACAAAAGAAACATAATGGAAATGTGACTTCGTTACACAATGAATAGTTTGTTACACAAAGGAATTTGTAAGGACTAGTTCACCATTACAACTATTTCACCTTAGAATAAATAAAACATTTTTATATTTCCGTACGCTAATCATCTGCACCCTACCCCACATAAATATCACTTTCAATACCCCATAAAGCGTACTGAGTATGACAAACAAGCTCATTATAAGGATACCATGTCCTCAGAAATATTAAAAAAAAACAGTAGTTAATTACTGCCATAACAGTATAATTTGTGTAACGTTACATACTGTTACACAAAAGGATTGTGTAACAAGGTCCGTTACACAGCAGATCAAAATTTGGTGGTATCAACATAACATTAATCGAATTTCTGACCAAATTATTTGAGAACGGCTAAAGGTGATTGTGGTATTCTTTTAACAACAAACAAAGAAACATTGCAAAATAAAGATTTAATTCAATTTCGTTTTGCTTACCCATTAAATCCGCGTTACACAGTCAAAAATTTCGAGCGACAAAACACGAGCTGCGCACAAAAACTGACCTCAGTGAAAAACAAAAAGGCCTAGCTGCATTTTGTCAAGTTGGCAAAACAGTAAAATGTTGCCCGAGTAAAATAAAATATGGGCGCGTTTAAAAATCAATCAAATAACCGCGTTTTTGTTGTTCCAAAGCAGCGTAACACAAAAGAACAAAAAAAGGGGACACGTAATCAAAATCGATTTCACAGCGCATTTTACTCGATTTGTTTGTCTAATATATGTTTCTACATAGAAGAACATCTAAGCAACTAGAGCATATACAAAAAGTTCATTTATTTCGAAGATTTTGATCTAAATTAACGTGTTGAACATGCAAGGGTACTAAGGGGACAAGCGCATTTTGTATGGGAGCAGATTTGAGGACCAACTTTATTTTCTCGCTATCGTCGATAATTTCGATATTTATGGATTTAAAGTGCTTTAAACTATTTAAATATATGTCTAAGCAATATTATTACTAGAAAATATTTACGGAAAAGCTTACTGATTTTGAGAAATAAGCGTTTTTAGAGAGGGGACATGTTCTTTTGTGTAACTGTACAACTTTTTTGAAAATGGCTCAAAAATCGACTAAGGGATATTCATCCAGGGAATGGGCAGCAGCGTTCCCTGTAAATGCAACATCTTACACTGCGCTCGCCAATCCGCCTGCCAAGCGTGGCGAGTATGGCAATACCCTCCGACAGGGGGAGGCCCATGTCCAGCAGTGGACTGTTGTGGCTGTTATGGTTATAGAGGTACATTGGGAGTAAGAAGACATTTGAACCATTTGGGGAAGTCCTAGGTATGCTCTTCTGACCGCGATCGTATCTGTTTCGAAGTGATATTCCTCGAAAACTATTTTCACATACATTCTTTCACACTATATCACGCCTATATCCCTTGCGGGTAGTCAGAACGTAAACGGCTGCAAAAACGGCCATTTACACCACGTCTGACAAAAGTTTAGAAGACTGTTCAGTGACAGTGACAGATCGTCATTCTGTCGCCAAATAGACATAATTTCTCAAATCCCTTAGTCGCTTCTTGCGATACCCACGAGATAAATATGGGGTTATGCTATTCTAAGCAAACACCACACGGCAAATTCTATGCCACGCGGCACACTCTTTTTTAACAACTTTTTAAAATATTTTGGGGTAAATGAGTGTAGTACTTACTGTCATGATAGTGATACATTGGTATGTACCTATAATTGTCTGGCAATTTCCCCCCCTCACTACAACATCGGTTTCAACTATTGGGCAGTATTTGATGAGGGCTGTGCCTGCAAAATGGTACATTCTCACCATTTAAAACCATAATGGTGACCGACATGGCCACAACACAAGTAGGGTTTCGTAGTTTGCGTAAATTTTAGCAAAAGAAAAATATATCAGGTATTTCGACGTTTTAAAGTTAATTTTGTTGCTGGTTTGGTCGCTGCTGTCTGGTGACTAACAGCAAATCGAAATACTTAATTTTTAAGAACTGAGTGATATAGTTTTCCTGTTAATTTTGTAATGAGAACTGCATTTCGCATTTTTTCTAATTTCTTTGCATCCCGGTAGATCCCACACTATGCAACGACACCGTCGAAAATGCGGCTATCTTTTGTATATAATCCGATTATTTTCTATATTGTGTTCTTTAAACTATGAATTTTGACAGCTCGAGGAGCAGTTGGATATTTTTTGACAGACTATTTATTTCCGCATTGACAAGAAGTCCAGCGCAGCGAGAGAAATTTTTCATCTAAGGATAAGTTAGACTACAAAACCCTAAAAATTAATGTAGGTACATAATATACAAACCTTAATTTCCAAAAACCTGTCAATCTTTAAAAAGACCTCCGTGGGATGTGGTTGTTGCCCCAAAACTAGGACGGCTTGACATGCCTCCGCTAGTTCCTGAAGAATTTCCGAAAATGCTTTCACTAGACTTTGGTGAAGTCTTGAATCCCCCGAATACTCCACTGGGAACGAACAACGGTAAGGCTTCAAATTTTCCGTCACTAGAAACCGGTGCAGCCTTAAATGATCTTCTACCAGCCGTTCTGCCCTGTGATAACTAAAACGCCGTTATCCCTAAAATAAAAATTTTGAGTTACGCGGGTTTAAAGTTAAAAACGTTGCTGTTTGATAAATACAAAAGTTATTGGAAATTTTAAGATATTATTGAAACGGTAATTTTTTATACTTTACGCTGCTTTTAATTTTATTACGCTAAGTGAAAGGGTTACAGAAATATATTGAAAAATGTGTTGCCGTTAAGTATTATTTTTTTAATTACTTTATTAAAACACTACTTAAATGCCGCTAAGGTTACTTTACCGGCATTTTAGTGTTTGGTTTTGCACTAATTTCATTGCCTTGTAAAATACAAGAATTGTATCTATAAATACTTCTCTACAATGTCGTCACGGTCCTTTAGCGGCATTTTAGCGAAGCTTTATACCTCAATTTAGTATCTGGTATTGGTTTTTCAAGTCCTTTACAACGCATAATTGCAGTTAAGTTACAAACCTTTCACCATAACGGCAATTAAGCTTAGTAATCATTATAAGAAAATTGAAAGATTCCCTTGAAATGTTAGTATGAAGCAGAATAAAAAGGACCGAATCTTTAATTTTTAATGTTATATTTCTATTAAACAATCAACCTTTGAAGCACTGTTGAGTGTCTTTTACAACACCGCATTATAAATTTAATATATTTCTTCGTTTTTTTGCTCGAGTTGCGGATGTTGAGTGCTTACATAAAAACCTGATTTAATATGACGTCTTGGATAATATTTATTATTTATAATCTACTTGATTGTTATTTTCTTTCTTCTTTCTTTTTTTCTTTCTAATTCACTCTATTTAGTTTTATATCTCAAATATTATATTTTAATACTTTCAAAAAACAATTTTGTATTTTACAAAAATATTGTTTTTACATTAGGTTACCACCATCAAATCATGGAATAAATAACACTTAAACCTTTCGAAATCCTGGGTCAAGGGTAAAATTTAACTAGGAATGTTGTAGAATAATTTTGTAACCTCAATGAAGTAAGTGTAACTTTAGTTAGTTGTTTAGAACATTTTAGACCGCGGGAGCAGTGATATAAGCTTTTGTGAAAAGCATCAGGTGCAGAGAAATAAAACTTAAGTATTTGGCAATGGTTTTTAGGTAGTAACCAAATTTATTAACCTCTTTATACAATTCTAGTGGACCAACCCGTTGAGCGGTTTTACCCACTGCAACAGTTTTTTTTGTGTAAATAGATGTTTTCCCGCAATTTATGAGGTTACTTGTGTTACAGAAAACAGAACTTGGTCTCTATTATAATTTTGCATATCTGTGTCTCGCACAGTTTAGCTTGGCTTTTAGTTTTACACACTAGGCAGTTCAAATCCTCGATATCTATATTTTAACAAAAGCAGACTATCATGCTCGATATCTTTTGCTATGAGGTCCTTCCCGTATCTCTTTATAAAGTATGGTACAGCTGGGTTTTGTGTTCCACGTCAGATTTTCCAAACTCTTGCTATGGAGGCGTTTCTGTCTTTCTAATGATTACCAGAGCTCCTGATTCTCTATAACCATGTACCCACTTCAGCTTTTGACTTCTACGTGTCAGAAGGAGTGGCCCATCATGCTGTTTTTTTTCTATGGAGGCATTTTCGTTTGTCTCATAGTCAAGATAGGCTCTTTAATGCCTACATCAGGTATTTTAGAAGCTCCATGTCGACTGATATGCTAATCAACTTTTGCAATGCAGCATTTCCGGAATGTCTTATAAGTATTATAGCGGAATCTTTGTGTTACAAAATCTAGGGGCTCCAGACGGTCGAGTGTTCATAAAAAATACGCTATTTTCATCTCCTATTTGATAACAATTTTTAATAAATTTCATGAAGATCATTAAAGGAGTTTGGTCGTAAAATATAGCGACAAGACCGGTTGTGCCCACTTCTTACCATTTTCCCACAGTAATAAAATATTATCTACGGTAAAAAGTTGCCATTTACTTAGTATATCTGCTCAAGCTACAACACGTAGCTATCTAGTGGTGAAAGATTTATTGAAATAGGTTAAGTAGTTTCGGAGTTATTCGGTTAAATACAAACGAGAGAAGCAAATCTTTTTTATTTTTTGCAAATTTTATATGAATCATCCTAATATCATCCAAAACGCCGCGCCAAAGCGAGAAAAGTTAACGGCATTTTAGAGCAGTATTGTAGGATAGCGGCATTAATAAATATAACTTGTATAAATTACACACGGAAAATAAAAATCTACATTGCCGTTAAAATCCTTAAACGACATTTTAGCGCTGCAATTTTCACATAACGGTATTTTAATCTATAAATTAGTTTTTACATGTTTTAAACTTGACTTAACTATAATACAGTTAAAGTACTTTAGCTGCAATCTTGTTTGGAAAACTTAGGTAACGGCAATTAAGTTATGGATTTTGGGTATAAAATTGTGAAAAAAGTCAACGTTTTTCAAATTTAACGGGGTTTAAAGGCATTTTAGCTATGTTTGTGTAGATAACGACCTTATAGCCTTGTTTGGGTGCCAAAAACTGTCACTTAGCGGCAATTTTATGTTTCGTATCTCCGGAACTAAAAAAGATAGAGAAAAATGAGTCAGATGGTTCGAAAGAGAATCATTTCCTTACTACAATGCCGTTGAAAAGTGAAAAATGAAAAATTGAGGGTTAACGGCATTTTAGTTATCCCAGGGCAGCGTTGTTGAGGCGCAGTCCTTAAAAGGCGATGAGAAACTTAATGGTGTTTCGCTAGAAGTCGATGAGCCCCCAGAGATGAGTCCAGTAGTAGCTGGTGAAGTTTTAAATGGTGGTGAGATTACAGTAGTCACGGGAGTGGTTTTAAATGAACTTTTACTACTGGTCGCTGTAGTTTTGGTGCCGCCGAAACCTGAACCTGGAAACAAAACACATAACTTATTCTGTGATTTACTATACACTTTACTGTACTTACCTACTTATTGTAGATACGCTTCATATCATAAGATAACACAAGAACACGAAAAAATCCGACTTAGTAAGCTAACAAGAAGGTTGCAAGAAAAGCATATAATGTTAGAACATTGCTTTATTTAACAGCTGCAACCTTAGCTGCACAGTTCATTGCTGACATGGACAATATCAAACTTATCCTGCATACGCAGCATGCGCACCGGAGGAAGATTTATCTCGCACGCAATTATTGATTTCTTGGTCTTTTTCGTCCAATTTTTTTCTGAGCTCTCGTACTTTAGAGACCAATTCTTCATTCTTATCTTTTAGCTTCTTTTGTTGGTCTTTAAATTCGGCTTGGACACGGTCCAGTTTCTCTTCATGTTCTTTGATTTTTGATTTAAGCTCATTACACGAAATACATTCTTTATTTACCGGAACTGTTACCAGCTTTTTGTCAATATTTCGGATAACGTGCGTAAGGTCTCTTAAGGTGAGACGTGTCTCAATTTGTTCACCGTATATGTCATCCAATCGGTCGTTTGTGGTAGAATCATGTTCAGGCTCAGATATTCCAGCTGCTTCATCAAGTTCGGAGTTTTCGGAATTCTGATCGGCCATTTTGTGATGTTTCTGAAATATCAAAAATTAAATGCTTTTTTATTAGTTATTATACCGAGGTGTTTGCTGGCGTGATCAAGGACAATACTTCTTCAAGATTCTTTGAGGAACATTGATCGGAAAACCAAAATTCTTTTTAGTAAGAACCTAAAGTTAGTTTACAATGACAGTCGATGTGGCACAGTGGTTAGTAGGTACGACTGCCTGCGACGCAGAAGGTTCCGGGTTTAATGCGATCCGATGGGGGTCTCTGCTGAACCACCTGATTTTCCCTAAAGGAAGGTGTTTCTGTTTCGTCGGATGGGCACGTTAAGCCGTCGGTCGGTCCCGGTTGCTGTCTATGATCAGTGATGATGATGATCATGATCACTTAGGCGGCGGTCGTACACAACCATGTCAGAGGCCTGGTTCTTGCAGTACGTGGTTGAAAAACTCTGACACCAGGGTTCATCGGGTTGTTGGACGTCTTGGCGTCCCACTCACTCGCGCTCAGTGTCACTTGCGCCGCCGCTGAAACAAATCTAACGTACATATCAAGATATATTTTGGGCCGTGTCCCGTGAAAAATACTCTCCAAAAAACACAACCCTCCTTCTGAGGCAGTCGGGAAAAAATTATGCTCTCTATTTGATACACTTTTACAAAGTTGTTCATATTCAAAGTTTGCATACCGCGTGTGTCACAACGATAAAAATATTATCACATGTTATCTATCACTATGCAGGAAACAATGCCAAATAGGTACTCAACTGTATGTTTTCATAATCAAGAGTTTGAGCTACAACGTACTGATATACCTACTATACTCCCTATACTGTTAGACCGAAGAAAAGGAACACCGGCAATTATGAAGAGTCAGCACTAGTTCAACAGTCAAGGGGTCCCATCGCAGGGCTCTCTCTCTTGGACGCTATCGGTCGACGCGCGCGGACCATTGTTTATATTATAAGCGATCCAAAAACTATTTAATTAAAAGGATAATTCCAAAGAACTCTTGTGTTTAATTTAGAGTCAAAAGTTTTAATATTCATAGCACCAGCTGGTTATTACTTTTTATGCGTTAGTTTCAAAACAACGCGGTTATTATATGTATTACTATCTTACTCACTAACAGATGCCGTTGTTAGTTTTAAAACCTTTAAAACAACTTACAAAAAAATGAGATGATTTTGGAAAATATCATAGACAAATAAAACCTTATGACATTTTGGTGCTCTGTGGAAAATATACTTAGCACTGGTAATATAGATCAGTGATACTTAGATCGATTTATATTTTTTTTTGTAAAAGTTGTTGGAGCCGTTTCCGAGATCCCGATTAGGTACCTATATGTCGCAGGAATGTAGCGAAATCCGGTTATTCGCGAAATCCCTAGGCCCTTCGCGAAGAGCCGGATAACTGCGAAATGCATCGATTTATTCGCACATTTCCCGGAAATCTGCGAATTCGTTATTTGCATGGACATAAATCCAGGAAAACTGCGTATAAGGCGACACGAGGCTACGAAGCCGCCTACGCACCTGCTACGAAAGGTTCCATATGCAGCAAAGGTTCCATATGCTGATCAGGTGGTTCAGCCTGCAATTGCCTACTCATTCATATCAGCGGCCCACGGAACGCCCAGTGTCGTAAGGGTTCTTCGGGTGTCATGACCATGACCAAGATCATGACCAAGACCAAGGCCATGTCCATGACCATGACCATGAGCATGAGCATGAGCATGACCACGAGCATGAGCATGAGCATGAGCATGAGCATGAGCATGAGCATGAGCATGACCACGAGCATGAGCATGAGCATGAGCATGAGCATGAGCATGAGCATGAGCATGAGCATGAGCATGAGCATGACCACGAGCATGAGCATGAGCATGAGCATGAGCATGAGCATGAGCATGAGCATGAGCATGAGCATGAGCATGAGCATGACCATGAGCATGAGCATGAGCATGAGCATGAGCATGAGCATGAGCATGAGCATGAGCATGAGCATGATTATGACGATGACCATGAGCATGACCATGAGCATGACCATGAGCATGACCATGAGCATGACCATGAGCATGAGCATGAGCATGAGCATGAGCATGAGCATGAGCATGAGCATGAGCATGAGCATGAGCATGAGCATGAGCATGAGCATGAGCATGACCACGAGCATGAGCATGACCATGAGCATGAGCATGACCATGACCATGACCATGACCATGACCATGAGCATGACCATGAGCATGACCATGAGCATGACCATGAGCATGACCATGACCATGACCATGAGCATGACCATGAGCATGAGCATGAGCATGAGCATGAGCATGAGCATGAGCATGACCACGAGCATGAGCATGACCATGAGCATGAGCATGACCATGACCATGACCATGACCATGACCATGACCATGACCATGACCATGACCATGACCATGACCATGACCATGACCATGACCATGACCATGACCATGACCATGACCATGACCATGACCATGACCATGACCATGAGCATGAGCATGAGCATGAGCATGAGCATGAGCATGAGCATGAGCATGAGCATGAGCATGAGCATGAGCATGAGCATGAGCATGAGCATGAGCATGAGCATGAGCATGAGCATGAGCATGAGCATGAGCATGAGCATGAGCATGAGCATGAGCATGAGCATGAGCATGAGCATGAGCATGAGCATGAGCATGAGCATGAGCATGAGCATGAGCATGAGCATGAGCATGAGCATGAGCATGAGCATGAGCATGAGCATGAGCATGAGCATGAGCATGAGCATGAGCATGAGCATGAGCATGAGCATGAGCATGAGCATGAGCATGAGCATGAGCATGAGCATGAGCATGAGCATGAGCATGAGCATGAGCATGAGCATGAGCATGAGCATGAGCATGAGCATGAGCATGAGCATGAGCATGAGCATGAGCATGAGCATGAGCATGAGCATGAGCATGACCATGACCATGACCATGGCCAAAGCCAAGGCCGTTCCGTGGGCCGCTGTCATGAATGAGTAGGCAATTGCAGGCTGAACCACCTGATCAGCATATGGAACCTTTGCTGCATATGGAACCTTTCGTAGCAGGTGCGTAGGCGGCTACGTAGCCGCGTGTCGCCTTATACGCAGTTTTCCTGAATTTATGTCCATGCAAATAACGAATTCGCAGATTTCCGGGAAATGTGCGAATAAATCGATGCATTTCGCAGTTATCCGGCTCTTCGCGAAGGGCCTAGGGATTTCGCGAATAACCGGATTTCGCTACATTCCTGCGACATATATAAAGTTTGAAGTTTATAATATAACACGCCTAGTAGACAACAGATAACCAGCAAACAAAACTGGCCCCCGGCTAATTTTACAAGGAAATAAGTACCATTTTTTCCCCTTTTCAACCCATTTTCCTTGCGGTAAGTGGTTCAGTTTCATAGCCCTCAAATGTTTGTCAGACGATGTATTGCCGACCCTACTTGAATGGTCGTTAACTCTCTGCCTACCCCGCATAGAATAAAGGCGTGATGTGTGTATGTCTGTACTTCTCTCAATGAAATGTTATGATGACTTGACCTCAGTGCTCTTCCTAGAATTAAACACAACACTCAAACAATCGCAACTTTAATGTAGATACCTACGTACACTACCTACTACCTACCTACTAAATTATAGGTACTTAGTACTAGGGATGTGACTTGAGCAATAAAAAATAGATTTTTTTATAATCGATTAATTCTGGTCGCAAAAAAATCGATTAAAAATAAATCGATTTTATTTAAAAAAACATCGATTTTAATAAAAATAGTGTTTTTTGTTTTGCACCTATAAGTTTATCAAAAAATGTTAGTGCCATTCACTTTTTTAATAATTTGCAAGACATTTTACATGATTTTACTAAATCTCAAGTTACACGCAGTAAACTTCATACAAAACAACTCAATACCGAAAAAAGGTCGCCCGAACCCTGGTGTCACAGTTTTACAATCGCCCACCAAAAGTACCGCTACTATGCACAGTATTAAAACGGTTCCTTTCTTTTCATGTCGGCAAAACAGTATTTTCAGTGTCATCTGCAGCAAAAATTAGGGACCTAAAAGATGAAAAAAAAAACGATTTTTAATTTTGAAAATATAATCGATTTTTTATTAATCGATCAATTCTACTCCTTTAGTTAATCGATTATTTTAAAAATCTATTTTTTTTGTCACATCCCTGCTTAGTACCTCATGAATCGGCCAAGTGCGAGTGGGACTCGTGCGCGGAGGGTTTTGCTACGTATGTCTATAAAATGGCAAACTGACAGCCGATGTGGCGCAGTGGTTAGTATGCCTGCCTGCCACGCAAAGGTTCCGGCGGTGGGGTCACTCACAAAGTTGATATTTATCACTTTGTGAATTTGTTCTTAGTCTTGTTAGGACATTACAGGCTGAACCACCTGAATGTCCGAAAAGCAAGATGGTTCCGTGCTTCGGATGGGCAAGTTAAGACGTCGGTCCCGGTTGCTGTCTATGATGGCGTCCGTTACACAACCATGTCAGAGGCCTGCTACTTGCAGTAGGCGGTTGAAAAACTCTGACACCAGGGTTCATCGGGTCGTTGAACGACTCGGTGTCCCACACGAAAAGAGAAGAGATGGCAAATAGATACATTACATGATTTAATAATTTTCGTATGGAGAAAATGGCTTATCCTCACCATTAAAGTACCTTGGTTTACCTGAGTGTCACATCTCCTCTAGGTCTTTCAAAGGTTGGCTGGAAGAGATCTCTTAGTAAGGTTTGTGCCTGTATTTTTTGAAAGATACCATTATAGTATTTGTCATAGGTCATAGATACCATAAGAAATAAAAAGAACATATTTAATTTTTAGTAGGTATATGTAGTTTAAGCGTAAATAGTGGCTATAGAAATTATACCATCAGTCTTTATCTTTCCCGTGGGTGTCGTAAGAAGTTATTAAGGGACTTGAAGGTCTTACATGTAAGTATTACAATTTTAGACGACACGCTGACAACCTGACAGTATGGTAATACACAGCTCAGCTGGGAATTCGAGATACCTACACTCTTGGATTACACTTAAATTAGTACTGTAATTTTTTGTCAAATTCGGTTAGAAAAGGTTAGGAGATGTCTAAGTCCTGGCATTTATAAATAAAATATGAGGTTCTTGGCAATTTCTAGTCAATTTAGTGGCCATTGCTTTCATTATGTCGCTTTATTTTGACAGATGAAGCACATTTTGAGTCATTTTTAGTCCCGATCTTCTCCTATCCCTTTCTATACTTATTTGACAGAAAGTAACACAACTTATTTAACCCTTTTGATACGGAACCCTACAAATCCACCTACCTAATTTAAGGGATCTACTTAACCTGGTTATTTTTAATATTTGTATATGAAACTGGTATAAGTTGGTCCCTCTGTTTAATGAGTAGGTTAATTTGCTGACGATAGTACAAATCCGTACAAAATCAATAACTCAAATCTTGTATGGAACAAAATGACAAAAAATACTAACTAAAGTACGGCCTTTGAACAGAGCATATTTGACATCTGTCGAACACATATCAATAAAGAAAAATGGCTTTTATGTCATAGCATTAACTGGCTTTTGTAAACTGTCAAATATTGCCTATTCAATTGACTGTAATGTAGAAAACGTACTTACTTACCTACTGTTATGTATGTAGTAAGTAATATAGAGTTTCACTTCACGTCTAACATTAAATACATGCTGTTACCATAAATTCAATATCAATACTACACTCACACTTACTGTATTATTATATTTTTTCAACACTGTATAGACCTCATGTTATAAACTAAACAACAGTTTGTATTTATCAGCGCAGTCATCAAGTGGAGTGGAGAGGGCTCAGGCTCACCAGTGTTACCAGCCTTTGATTTCCAATTCCCCGCAAAACTCCCCTAAAGTCACTGTTGGAATAATTTCCCCTCTACAAACGAAAAACTGAATTTCAATGAGCTTCAGAGTATTTTTCCCAAAAAAACTTTATTTGAAATGTTGAAGGCGCACGTAAATTTTTCGTAGAACTACTTTTGAAAGTTAAAGGTCAAAATAAAGACTTGTGTACTTTCTCAACAATAATAAAATGAAACGTGTTTGTTGCAACAGCAGCTCCATCTATTTTCTTAAAGTGACGAATCAGAAATGTTAAGGTTAAAATAATATTTATATTATTTTGCGAAAATGTTTTATAAACACGGGACTTCCCGTCGAGTTTTTTATTAGACTTTGGTCTCATTTTCAGATGTAAGTCCATGTGCTGTATCTAACTTTTGTATGGGAAGCAGCCCTAAACAGAAAGGGAAATATCTTAAGCTGGCAACACTTGGCCTGCTCACGTTTCACGATGGTAGCAGAGGATTAGGGTTTCCAATCGATAGTTAATAATCGATATCGATAGTCTATAGGTGCCTAGTTCCATCGTCCAAGTAACTCTTAACGTGGGCCTCCCCATATCGGGGGGGAATCGCCATACTCACCACTTTTGACAGGCGGATTGGCGAGCGCAGTGTAAGACGTTTATCTCACAGGGAACGAAGCTACTTATTCTCTAGATAATTATTCAATAGTCGTTAGTTTTTGTTTTTACGACACTCGGAATAAGGGGCATAATGGTAAGACTTCGACTTGGATCAAAATCATAACCTAACTCACAAGGTTAGTAAGTATAGGTACATTACTAAACCGTCGTATGAAGTGCGCGGAATCACTTGTGGATCACTTAGAATTTATTATAACACTTCGATTCGATTTTAACGACTCTATGTCACTCTATGTTTGTTATCTATCGTTATCGTTAAGTATTTATTCTATAGGTAGGTATGTCACTTCCCAGCCATAATATTGGTCAGGCGCCGACTTGCATTCAAAACATATATTTTTCACGATGTTGTCTATACCTTACACCACTATTGTATATACCACTATTGCGTGTATTTTGTATTGGTATTATGAGTTAGATATCCAAGCTTTAATGGTTATCAGCTTTGCAGTGCTTGTGATTATCGATAAGGTAAGTAACAACCTTAAAGTAACAACCTACAATTCCAATTCCTGTGCTACTTGTTACAAATTTCTTTAAAATTATTGCATTTACTAGAAAATCTCTGACACCAACAACTTAATCGACCCTTATTAAGTTGTTGAACGACTCGGTGTTTCATTCGAATTTTTGACGAATTCAGGGTGAAATTTTATACTAGTGACCGATAGCGAAAACTCAGAACCGGCTGGGTGTTAAGAAACAACTTTTCCTAACGAAAATAGGAGGAAATATGAACAAATAATTGGACCTCCAATACAAAATAGCTCAGCTAGAATGGGTGGTCCATGTATTTTTTTTTTTCATATTTTGCCCTATATTCTTTGGGAAAAGATGTTCCTTATGTATGACCAGCCTGTTCTGAGTTTCTACTTATTTGATTATTGTTATTCTATAAATCATATTTCAGATATATTTTAGTAGTATCTCACTTCTATTTTATTCTTTTGCAGTACCGTCTAAAAACGGCTAGCCACGGATCAAAGAACGCAAAACTTGACTTGAACTAAATAGTTGAACTGAATGCTTCTACAAACAAACGTCTGGATGATATATTTAAGGAACTTCAACATATGCTGAACATTATTAATAAGAATTTGACCACTGTTCCGGTAAACGAAGAATGTCTATCCTGCAATGAGTTGCTCATAAAACTTAAGGAATTCGAAGAAACAACCGAAGAGCTAAGAAGCGAAATTGAAAAGAAAGATGAAAAAATTAAAGAGTTGGAATTAAATAACAGCAGAGACACGACTGTTATCAATAACTGTTCGGACGGTGATGCGCATCCTGACGAAACAACTATTGATTCGAGCGATTATCGTTTCGAAGAAAAAGCTCATAATTCTGGTGATTCGTTCGACATCCTGAGGCAGGGTGAGCAATCAGCCGTTCGTCCAATGGCTCGCTCGCAGCCGCCCAGACCTGCTGAGGAAATTCAGAAACCAGTAGTGCAGTGTGTGAAGGGTCTTATTCCTGGAGTCGTTTATTATATCGATACCGATCTGAATATCACATCTAAAGTTGAAACAGATGGATAATTTTCGCCTCTGATGAATTTAAATACCCCTCCACCCGATTTTCATTGTGAATCTTCTTTTTCAGAAGAAGAAGACTTTGACTAATAATTTTATTGCGGGGTGACCCGACCGGTTTCGCTCACATGAGCATGTATGTTCTATGGTTTCTTGAAGTACCTCTTCTTCTTCATCATCAGCATGGTTTAGCCCACTGTGGGCTTATGCCTCTCCTAATCTTCTCCATTCTGCTTGGAGTTCCGTTTTCTGCATCTACAATGTCCCGGCGCGGTCCTTGATTTAATGTCGTCGGTTCATCTGCCGGGTGTTCTGCCTATAGTCACGACCATAATTCAAGCATTGTTGTTGAGCAAAACAAAATAACAATTATTCTTCCTCTTCATAAATCAGTGTAGGTAATCGGAACCGTTCGTTTGAAGTGCTCGGTACCACTTGCGGATAACTTAGTTTTTATTGTTAGTTATCTTTATGTTAAGTGTTTGTTTTATAGGTACCTATGTCAAATCGCAGCTATAATGCATATATTATATTTTTCGCGATGTTATCTACACCATATACCACTATTATATACACCACTCTAGCGTGTTTTTTTTTGGATTTGTTATAACGAGTTAGATATTTGTAGTGCTTGTGTTTATCGATAAGGTAAGTAAGTATTTACTATACAACGTGTTACAAATCAACCATTAAACCATACAAACTGAGTTAATTTTGTATGGGAGGTCCAATTTTTTTTTCATATTTTGACCCATGTTCCACGAGGAAAATTGTTCAGTTTAACGAGTGCCTTGACCTCCTAGAAGCTTTATTGGTGGTTTTGTAACACCCAGTATAAGGTCCTATTAAATTCACTGCAAATATTTTATGTTAATAATATGCATGTTTAAGGCAATTTTTAAACAATTCTACACGCTAGTTTTCGAGAAAATTGTATTTAACAAAAAATAACGAAAAATGTGCACCCTGTTTGTCCTAGAAACACACTACTTCGATGAATTTACGCGCCAAATTAAATATAAGTGCTGTGATTGTTTGATTGTTAGTGTGCGTGTCTTGTAAGTGAATCCGGTCTACGAGGCGGAAGGTCAGTCGTGTCAGTCAAAGGTGTTCAAGTTTGTTTGAAAATGAAAAAAAATCTAGAGTGTCGATTTTTTAAAATGCCTTTAGATGTTTTTCTTGTGCATTTTTACGCATGTCCTTAAAATATTTGCAGTGAATTTAACAGGCCCTTAACCTCGCTGACGTTGTCGGAAATTTTACTAGTGACCGAAAACTACCTCTAAATTAGAATATTGTCGGTGAAAAATGGAACACTCTGAAATGTATGCGTAAACGCACACTACTCACCGACAGTCGGCCGCATGCACTTGCTAGGGAAGGGCATATCTCAAGAATCGCATATCTCGTACACATCAATATGCAGCATCAACATATTTCAAATTATAATTTTCTAGTAAAGACTCTTTTGCAAATTCAGATTAAGTAGTTTCATAATAAAATCTTTTCAGTATCAAAACTGTAAACTTGACAAGAAGACAGGTTACTAAAAAGAAGAAAGGATAGGTAAGTTGAAGTGGTTAAAAACAGTTACCCGACTTCGGTAGTTTCAAAGTTGTATTTTGCAATGGAAATCCGCAAGTTGAATTACATACAAAAATACATATGTCACCGTAAAATTACAAACATCGCTGGATTATAATCTATCTCGCTAAATTATAATATGTCGGAATATTGTAACCCATTCAAACGTATAATTTTTCAGTAGATTACAATATAACGAACCAACACCGTAAAACTGTGATACGATACGTAGCTCGCGTTCTGATTGGTCAAGTCAAGTCTCATGTTGCCAGCGACGCCATGTTTGTTTAACAGCTGATTGCCATCTCGTTGGTTCTCGAACGTAAACTAACAGTTTTTTCTTCTGTTTTTATAACTCCGTGTTGAAAATTGCTCATATGAACTTATGAAATAAGAAAATAATCTCATAAGCACTGTTAGCTTAGGGTCGATACTTGTTAGATACCCATCGATATGGCGATCAACAGTCAAATAAACATGGCGGCGCGATGTACATGACATTCGACCAATCAGAACGCGAGTTGTCAGTTTTCATGTTTTACTTTATAATATTACTAGCGGCCCGCCCAGCGGTTTCACCCGCTGGTACTTACCTGCCTTTAAACATTACTCCGTTCCAGCAGAAGTGACTCATCATGACCATGTGCCAGCAGAAGCGGCCCGTCATGCTAAATAACTTTTACTTTGAAACCTTTACCGTATCTCTTATAGTTTAAATAGGATGCTGGTGGTCTGCATCAGGTACTCCAGACTCTCGTGACCATGTGCCAGCAGAAGCGGCTCGTCATGCTGAATAACTTTTACTTTGAAGCCATTACCGTATCTCGTATAGTTAGGATGGAATGCTGGTGGTCTACATCAGGTACTCCAGATCCTCCATGACCATGTGCCAACAGAAGTGGCTCGTCATGGTGAACAACTTTTTCTATTAAGCCATGACCGTATCTCTTATAGTTTAGATGGGATGCTTGTGGTCGTCATCAGGTACACCAGATCCTCGAGGGCTGACAAAAAGTAGTCCATGTCCGTCTTTAGGTAGTATGCTAGTCATCAGTGCCAAAATTCGCGGAGATCGGTAAAGCGGTTTTGCTAATTTGGGTAATATCCGCTATATTTCCCGCTTTTCCTGATGTTAACCGTTTTCCCGTGGAGATGAGGAATTTTCCCGTGGTAAAAAGTAGCCTATGTTACACAGGAATGTTGTAGCTTTCCAACGGTGAAAGAATTTTGGAAATCGGTTCAGTAGTTTCGGAGTTTATCGATTACATACGTACAAAAAAACAAAGGTTTCCTCTTTATTATATTAGTGTAGATAATCTTTCGAAAATTTATACGTTAAATTGTGATCCGTGTGTATGTCTTACAATATTTTGACAGATTGTAATTTAGCGGGACACGTGGTTGTATCTGACACAACCTTATCCAGTTTGTTTTAATAATATAAATGAATTCTATATTGTTCTGAACAAAATCAAAATTAGGGGGCAAATTAGTCACTTTAAGATCACATCAAACTTTCTCTAGATATCAAATAACAAATTTTCAATTTACTACCAACAGCTGAGACTACCTATGGTGGTATGATAAGATAACTTCTTTTCGTGTAGGACACCGAGTCGTTCAACGACACGAGGAACCCTGGTGTCAGAGTTTTTTAACTCTAGCGTCTAGATAACTGATAAGTTATAGAAGAATACTCTTAATTAAAGAATATTAATGGTTTTACGAGTATCACCCAGCCTGCGTCTCAAAAAACCACAAGTAAGAAATGCTCTTTAGCTTCTATGCAAATAGTTTAGAATGTTTTCATAGTTAGGACATATTCATAGGAAATGTTGAAATTCAAAAATTTGGAATGATTTACCACCGCCCCTCCGAGAACCAATGTATTTATTAAAGTTTAAGAAACTCACTAAGGAGCATTTTTTGAAATTGCAAAAACAATTAGATAATCACAATAAAACTGTCAGGTCTGCCGCAAGACGCTTCGAGCATCTTCCGTCCCGTTCCGGTCCGCGCAAGACGACCTCACCCAAAGCATTCCCAATATAATATGTAATTTTAAGATTATTGTGTTTCCTTCTTTATTTTTAATCTACTTCAATGGTTTTTTTTCTTTACCATTATTATTTTACTTAAATGTTTAAAATTATACAACTTTGTTTATTGTTTAAGTAAATTTCGGCCGTCTCACAAAAAAGGTGTGGGCTGAAAACCAGCCCCGTCCCAGCACATGCTGAGCCCATTACCTATTGTGACACAAATTATGTGTGTATTAGTTTATAAGTACTTCTCTGTAACTTTTTATTTTGTCACAATAAATGCTTTTTACTTTACTTTACTTTACTCTACTTTAAATGAACGTCGAGTTTTCGCCATTCAGAAGCAAAAGATATTATATTTTTTGGCGTGGGTTTTCAATGTGCCGGATCCGCGGATCCGCCTTTTGAAGGTGCGGGATCCCGCAAGGCTAAAAGTAGCGCGAGATCCCGCGGGATTGCGGATCCCGCATTGCGGGATTGCAATCCCTAGACGTGCTACTAACAACAGACAAAGTGACGGACGTGTGCTTTGAGTCGGTCACAAAATCGGACATAAGAATCGGAGGAAAAATCTGAGCGATTATCGGTCCTACAAAAAGTCTGACGTGGGCGAGCAGCCTTAGGGCATGAGGAAAAGAACGAGGCAGGTGTCAAAATAAATGCAAAACGGCACTTAGAATAAGGCAATTATTTAACACGGCAACTGAAAAACTAACTTTGCAATTAACTTACCTACTCATCAAAAATTTATTCGGCGAACAATTTTTGCCCATCTCTGGTACCACAATATGGAGACCGAATTTTTTTTTGCACAGGCGCTGTTTTTAGACCGATTACGGTTACCGAAGGGAAGGCAAGAGATGTAACCACAGACAAATTTTACTTTTATTTTACCTTGAAGATAATAGATTTACCATTTGATATATTTAGGTTTTTATCAAACTGCACGAAACTCGGTTGTCGTAGTACGATTCACAATACCAAACCTTTATGACGGAACAAAAAAATCCGATGTCGTGACCAGTTTTCTATGGAAATTACTAGCCACACTTTATTTGACATATTGACGCGACTCTGGTCAGTTTTCATTTTCATACAAAACAAGGGGTAGACAGTCCTGCGAAATAACCTTTTTAATAAGAACAGTTTTTAAAACCCTGGTTCCACAAGAAGCAGTGCTTTTATGTGTGTTTCTGGCTGCCATCGTCAGAAAATAACCAAATCCTAAAATAAAGCGAAGAAAACTAATATAGGTACCTACTCTTGCTCATAAAACTCATTTACTGATTTGCTTGTCATGCATGAACTAAAAAAAGGCCAGCATAAGTCAGTCAGCGCCATCTATCCTTGACTTTACTTACTACTGAGTACCAGTATTTACTTTTTAATAGCTGTCAGAAAGGGCTTTATACCAATAGCACTTTGCACTTCCTCTCCAGCCCGACGGCAGATAAACATGTAATTAAATTGATTGTTTAATGACGAAGACGTCTCAGAAGAATTAATTATCAATTGAACCGGTTCTCTGCGTCATAGTCTTGGTCATATATATTATTTGTCCCTTCTATCAGGGATTTCCACACGGGCGTTGCCGCTTGGTAAGTTGGCTAACGATATTAATTCAAAAGTTATTCGATAGTTTACAGTAGGTATTGTCCAACAATCGACTATTACTAATAGACACAAGTAAGTACAAATATTTTTAGGGCTCTACTCACAAAACTGTTTTTTTTTTTATTAGACACCTTTCTTCGAAATATAAAATAAAAATTTAGACCTCCCATACAAATACGAGGAAAACTTGCAATTTTTTTTTTGAACCAGCGACCTTCGCCATCTGTACTGGCGACGCCTCTACAATAAACTACTTATTAGTAGTAGTAGTAGTAGTAGTCTAGTAATTAGTCCCGCCACCTCCAAAATGGTCTAACACCAAATCTAACACACCCTTTGTGGCTTTATGTGAAAATGTTTGTTGAAAAAGTTGCTGTCAGGCTGCCTGCCTGACAGAGAAAGGCATCATCCATCTCTCATGTGTCTGTCATAGATCAAGTAATCAAGGTGAATAATATACCGGGAGTAACAGAAAGGTTATAACAAGCCGAAAGGAGGTCAAGGTACTCATAAAACTGAACAACTTTCCCAATGGAACATGGGTCGAAATATGAAAAAAAAAATTGGACCTCCCATACAAAATCGCCGATCAGCTAATTGATTTACTATTGGAGGTCCCAAAGTTTTTATTCATATTTCGACCCATGTTCCATTGGGAAAGTTGTTCAGTTTCATGAGTACCTTGACCTCCTTTCGGCTTGTTTTACCGTTTCTGTTACTCCCGGTAGATAGCAAATAGGTACGCACTGGAATGGAAGATACTTAGATCAACGCATCTTCCGTCCCGTTCCGGCCAAGGGAAGATATCACCTGTGACAGCCGCAATTTGATGCGGTTATATCTGGGATTTCGCCAACTCATAGTAAAATGTAACAAAAAAAAATCTTCATTTCAACGAATTATACCTACCTCTACCTAGATGCTTCATTTGAATTTGTATTCACAAAAATCTAAAAATAAAAGCAGTAATATTTTATTTTCTAATTTTAATGTACAGAAGTTAATTTAAGTACGCTTTAATTAAATTAATATAACATAATGAACCATGCAAATAAAATCATTTATACCTAGTATTACAAAAATCAGTCGTAGAGAAATATCTTATACCTAATATTTACAACTTCACATCTTTTTTACACATTTTTCTACTTCTTTTTCTACAATGAGGGTTAATTTAAGTACATGCCATGGTCTATATTTTAGGCCGAGTAGGTACTTTAAAAATTGGCCAAGTGCGCTTCGGAATCGTGTACGAAGGGTGCCGTGCCGTCTTGTATAAAAATCACGTTTGCTGTATGGGAATGAGCCTTAAGGCCTAAGGGCTTTTTATTTTTTTGAGTTTGTTGTTATAGCGGCAATAGAAATATGCCGTCTGTGACAACTCGCTAACTATTACAGTTTATGAGATACCACCTGGCCTGGTGACAGACAGCGAAGTCTCAGTATTATGGTTCCGTTTTCACAATTTGGACACAAGACCCTCAAAATAACAACTTAGTTTTTTTTTTTTTACAATAGACGGATTTTTTGAAGTTTCTGTCGCGTTGCCATGCCATCGCAAGGATTTTGTTTTGTCAGTTGTGAGCTTGGCTGCACCTAAAGAATAGCTGCACTTATGGTGCCGTCATCCGAATAGGCCATATTTGACGTCTGTCAAAATCATATTAATGCTATGACATAAGGTCTATTTTTCTTTGTTGACATGTTTAATAGTATGGGTTTGACAGACGTCAAATATGGCCTATTCGGATGACGGCACTCTAGGCACACATAAGGGGTTTTTCTCTTCATATTTGTGTTCCCTTACCGACACTGAACCCACTCTTAACCTATGGCATGCAACAAAATTAACACGCTGTATTTCACTGTCTCATTTTATTCCAATATAAGGATTCGTTTCTTTATCAACTGACGTCACTGTTTCACTTTGATTTTCAATGTTACGGGATTCTACCAGTTTTATGGGTAACAGTTTGATTTTGGTCACAGGACTTTCTGTAGTTACTTCTGGTGACGAGTCTTCATCGGAATCCAATTCACTTAAAACGTTGTTCTTTGAGAGTTTTCCTTCTATTTCTTGAGAATCGCTCAATACATCATTAATTGTCGTGTTTTCCTTTCCTGTGTCATTGATGACGCCGGTTATTTCATTGTCTTGCTGTTTTACCTTCAATACCAACTCGCTAGACGTATCATTGTTAATATCATTGATTTCTTTGAAAACGTCGAGTTCGACTCTAGTTTTTGGATCGTGTACGTTGATTTTGGTCTTTATAGCTTTGATGACGTCTTCGACTTCCGATTCTGATACAAAACCGTCATTGCCATCGTCGACTATGTGAATGCCAACTAATCTCTCCCTGAGATAGTTATTTTCGAAATTTTCAAAAATCACTTGATCGTTTTCAATGTCGTCTTCACAGCAGCGATGGAAAAACAAATATATCACTGGTCTGCCGTGGATGCAACTTAATACGACGAAAAGGACGAAAGTGACAAGTACGCAAAACGTAAGGAAACGCCACCACATCTTTTCATATCACACCAAAACATCAGGTCGTTTGACGACTCGGTGCCCCACAAAAATGTCACACCATTACCGTTACGTTTTTTTTCGACGCGTGCGCCGTTTGCCGAGCGTCGGTCGCACTGTAAGAGGAAAATCTTGATATTATTATCGTTTGAATATAGCGGGGGAGCCAAGTAGGAGGTTTTATGTAGTACTCAAGCGTGCATAGTTAGTAGGAACACTGTTTTATTCATGGTCTATCTTTTGTTGTAGTAGATACCTTACCACGCTTTATAAATCAAATATTATGTAAAGAAATTTATAAATTGACAAACTAGGTTTAGATAAGTGAATTGTGTGAAACAAACACGTAGACGAGAGGAAATAAAAATCAAACGATTAAATGACACCTCCATGTACAGACTGTTGTACTGAGTTATTTTCTTCAACCAATGCTCCTTCACGAATGTTGTTGAATTACACGGTCTGGTTCAATATCAAAAGGAACTCTGTATTTTATAACACCTTGTATAGTAGCAGAGGAATATTGAAAATCCTTTACTTCCTTACATCAGGGATGTAGACACTACTATAATTATGTGAGTAAATTATAGCGCAAGTGCTACTTCAAATTTAACCTGCAAGGCTCCCCTACTAGAACTGATCGCCCGCGTCACAAGTTCGATCGATTGTTTTGTTATACTTATTTTGATCGCACACACACCGGACGGCGGACGGTATTGCGGATCGTGACAGCCATAATGATACCCATTACCCAACTCGCATACATTGTCAAAGGTGAACCAGTCCAGTACCTAAACTGAACAAATTTCCTCAGAACCATGTGAAAAAAGTTACCTTCTAGGTATAAAAGTGTTGTGTGGGACCAGACAGGTCCATTTTGTATGGGAGGTCCATTTATTTTTTTATATTTCGGCCTATGGAACTCCTTGGGGAAAGTTGTTCAGTTTTATGGATTTGGTTAATTACTCCCTAAAATAGTTGCTCTTAAAGTTTTTACATCCTGTAATACTGGCGCAATTAATTTCGGCGACCGCGGCGACTTCTGCAAT